>CADDXX010000059.1:2646914-2714966 GCA_902810485.1 Alauda arvensis
CAAACCAAACTGTAAAGAAAGAAACTAAAAAGAAAAACACCCCAGGTTGTTCAGACAAATGCATGTTTTAATTACTCTTTACTTCTCACTAGATCTTGCATGTGTCAAATCATGAATGAAAAAATTTGATTTACAGCTCAGGACACCATAGATAAAAACAATCATTACTGCATATGCACGTACACAAAACCTTCATCAGCTTAAGTTAGTCAAAATGGTCCAGTGAGGAAACAAAGAATTAACTAATTCATTGTGTGAGCAGCCTGCTGGCCATTAGCAGCTCTACAGAATGAGATGTCAGCTTAACTAAAACATTATTGTTAAAGTAAAAAAAAAAACAAAAACAAAAAAAACCCCACAACTATGACATTCAATTATTCTATTAAGTGAAATTAACTATTCTTCTTGTTCTTTGAAAAGAGCAAGATGAAGCACAGGATCCAAACAATTAGGTCAGAGGCAGCGAATTCTGAAGGAAAGCTGTCTAGACTTCTATTTTCGTTCTCAAATTTGAGTGGTTGGGTTTTGTGTGCCTGTGTGCATTTGCTGCTTTGAATTCTCAGGGTGGCCACGTTAATAAGTTTGCCCCAGCAGGTAGAGTGCAGCCTGGATCAAGGTGTGGCGTTCCCGCTTTGATGTCGGCTGTCACGCTCAGCTGCCTCTCGATCCCTTTGGCTGCCATCAAGTCTGTTGTTGTGGGAGACCAGGAAAACCAGGGCTGTTCTGCTGTGTGGCACAGCTCAAAGGAGGGTCAGCTCAGGTATGCTGTGAGAGGTTATGGTCCTCAGCGGCTAAATGTGCAAGGAGACCATCACTTGTAACAAACTTTTTTTTTAAAAAAAAGGCATTGATTTTCACCGGGCTTTTAGCAGAGGCCACAGAATGTTAGAGCAACAGCAATTACTGAGGTCTGTTTGTAAAAGGTCCTGCAAAGGGTAACTATACAGTGGAATGGCAGTGGTGGACCAAGATAAACAGTGAGTTGGCAGGTATTTAGAGAATTAGAAGCACAGTTCATAAAAAGGTTATAGAAGAAAGGTGTGTGAGGGGGTGGAGAGTGGAATAGGGCTTTCTTCAACTGGGAATTGCTGGACATTCCAGAAACAGAACTCTTTAAAAGCAGTATTTTCCCAGCTTATCTGTTCCTACAAATGCTAGTAACTARTAGCAACTGTCTGCAAAGAAAGATGCAAAACTGAATGAGCAGTTTAAAAGGAAGAATGCAAYACTAGCCTTTCCTTGAGCACAGGGAGGTCTGTTTCAAAGGGAAGCTCAGTAGGTGCAAGTCTATTATTTATTAGTGTGACTAATGCGAGGAACTCCCATGGTTCACACAAGGAAGTTCTTCCCTGCTTATCTCAACATTCTGTAGGATAAAACCTTTCATGCATGTTGTCCTCAAATGTCAAAAATGTTTTCATCTGAAAAAGAGGGTGGAAACCAAGTAGACTCATCCCAGAAGCTGAATCATCACRCTGTATTTCTGAGATGGTGCTATGATGTAAACTGTGACTGCTCTCAGCAGCACTGAATGCTGAAGATYTAAAAAATTCAACATTGTAACACAAATGTGAATGCTTCTGTTTACCARAGGCTTCATCTCTTGCTCTTATTTTTTAATCTTTATCTAGGCTGGTAAACTGATGGAAATTTTAATGTGACAACTGAATGAGTATGAGACTTCTGAATTTGGTCTTTTACTCTTAAAGAAATAACAGGGTGAAAATTAAAAAAAAAAAAAAAAAAAAAAAAAAAACAAAACAGCCTGTTGCCTAAAGCCTTTCTAAAACTAAATACCTAAATACCAAAGCAATGCTTATGCTTTTCTTCTATTCTGTCAAAGTTGCCACCTTGAGACAAACATACAGCTAAGGTCAAAAAGCAACTCTGCAAGGCTGCCTGAAACAAGCAAGCACATTCATCCAATGCCAATGACTTCTGAGAATTTGTGGAGGAGTATGAGCTGCCACGTGCAATCCAAATTGGAACTCATTGTGCTACATGGCTTTTTTTGACAGCATAGAACACAGTACCAGTGGTCACAATAAAGCCTACAATTGCAAACAAGGCTGGAAATGCTGCAAACACCAGCCAATTTATTAATAACTTCTGAGGTTATATATGGTAAACCAAGGAACAGGTCTGCTACCCAACCCTAAAGTCCTGTACATGGATGTTCCCTCATTTCAAAATTGCTTCATGCTCCTTATCATGGGACCTGCAGTATTACATCCTCCTGCTCCATGCTTCATGCAGCTTGGACTTTCAATTACTCATTTTATATGTAGTAATTTCATTTTTTTCTACAAACYCAGGCAGTCATTTGGGACTGGTATATTGGGAGATCACTTGGCACGAGAGGGGCTCTACTATATACATGTACATGTGAATCAGATGGCCCAGCCCTGACATGCTGTAGCAATGTTTGCAGATCTTAGAG
The DNA here is from genome assembly GCA_902810485.1 of Alauda arvensis. Classification (NCBI taxonomy): domain Eukaryota; kingdom Metazoa; phylum Chordata; class Aves; order Passeriformes; family Alaudidae; genus Alauda; species Alauda arvensis. The sequence goes on from CADDXX010000059.1 coordinate 2,649,355, forward strand.
AGGTACAAAACAAGATTTTTTTCWTCAGTTTCTCAAGAAAATGCAACAAAGTTTTCTGCAAGAAAAAAAAAGTGTGTCATTAGGATAGCCTTAAAACACATTTTCAAAATAAAATTAACATTTTAAAGATGTAGACAATCCATATCTAACATTAAGAACAAAGACTAATATACACCATTGACTTAGAAACTGTGTATCCATCAACAATGGCTTGTAGGAAATGATCCCATGATTCAGTGTGAGATGAAATGCTACAGAGCATCATGTAGTAGTGCAGCACCACTTTGGTTGTTTGTTATTTGATGCATATTTGGAGTCAACTGCCAAGAGCTCTTCAGCAAGCTTCAGCCACAAGATACATAGAGTTATTACTGTGGTCAGTTCAGTTCCTGAAGTCTATAAGTAGTCTTATTTGTACTTTCTCTTTTTTTTTTTCCCTTGTGGACTGTAAGTGTTCATTATTTTATCAATGTTAACAATGGAATAGATGAGTAGAACTTCCAGAGGCATCTAAATGACTTAAGGACAATAAATCCCATTGGCTTTGGATTCTAAGTCAATTAGATGCATTTGAAAATTTTACCTTTTATCTGCATGCTTCATTAGTCAGATTTATTAACCAATCATTTAGGAAGGAAAAGGCCAGAGCAAAAGGATCCCCAAAGTGTAAAATTTACAACACTGCTATCTATCCTCACCAATTGCCCAAGTTTAATTCTCTAATTTAATTCATTAATTAAAGAATATGCTAATTGACTGAAAAAAACCAGGCAGAGGTTTTTTCTCTGAGCTCTTTCCCGTTGAGAAAAATGGATCCCAGTTCCTACCAAAATACACATATCAAGCATAAGGCCATTAAAATTCTTTTCAGATCAGAGCTTGCACAGGAGTACTTATCCCCATTGAATACACTATTTCACCTGAACTTCCCCAAGATATGAAATTTTCGTCGTTTGCATTTCTCGTCAGTTCTCTGACCCATTGCATTCCATTGTCAGCAAGTTTATTWCAAATATTGCATCCTGAGTTATTTTCCACTCATTTAATTTCACTTATTTTACTTGATCTCTATTCCCTAGGGCTACCTAAAATAATTCCTCAATGCTATTGCCAAGACTGAGCCAAATGGACAAAAAGCTTCAAGGACTAMGAGAAGCATCTCTGCAGAGCCGAGTGTTTGTGCTTCACTGTAATTCCTTTTTTCCATACAGCTGACATCTCTGCAGGTAGCTTTTTTGCCTCTGGGCAATAGGGTCGTAGGTTCATAGTACAGCAAARGGAGAAGGCTGGAGAACTTCCTTTCCTCTTGGCCCAACACAGCTMAGCACTGTATTTCTCTGCTGTTCCCATCTGCTACATAAACATTTAATAGCCCACAACTGYGCTGAAAAGCTGATAAATTCTGACACATTGGCCCATTTTCTCATTTAAGACTACAGTATGAAATAGTATATGGCCTTCTCAGTGAGAGAATGCATCCAGGTCCCATCCTTATTTTTAAAATATTTTCAATAGAAACTCTTTCCAATTCAGAGACAAATATCTTACAGAAACTATTGACCTCACACTCATCATAAAAAAGAAATCAAACCCCCCCCCCCAAACAGCATTGGGATTACTTGCCTGTGAATATTTCTGTCTATTTACAGTAGATCAGAATTAGTAAGAGAGATAGAATGGAGGTTTTATATCATCAATTTAACATTAATTACCTAAATCTCTTTGAGGACATGTAACAAAAAGCCCCCGACATTTGTGTCACAAAGATTATTATAACATATTGCCAAGTCATAGCATTGCTGCACTGGTTGATAGAATTCAAATTCAAATCCAGGCTAAAGATGCTACAGCTGTCACCCTTGCCCAGAAAAGCCCTCTTAGGTTCAAAAGTTAGCCGTCCTCCTGCCTGCCTCCACCAAATCAGCTCCTGATCCCTGGAGATTACTAATCCCGACTTCTCTGCACATAGTTGACAGGAAGAATAAAGCTATTGTGCCTTCCTAATAATTCAGGCTAATCACATATTTATAAAAGAAAATTAGGAAGAAGTGATTAACTCCTTCCAGTTCAGCCATTGATAGTATAGAGTTTATAAAGAGGCAGCTGGAATAGCTTTAAAATGTCTTTAAATTTTAACASAGTGTCATAAAATAATAAATGTTTAAATAACTATGTTTTGGTTTAGCCTAGTTGCCCAATATTGYGCCACTGTCACCAAGGAAACATGGAAAAGGGCGGTGACAGAGGCTTGTGTTTTGGATGCATGTAGTCAACCTGAAAGTGCAGCTATAATGCAGGTCCAGTTCAGGTGTCAACCCTTCTGAAGGAGAAGCATGTTGCAAACAACTGAAACAGAAAATTCATATATGATGGGATTCATGTAGGGTATGGCTTGAATCCCTGCGAGTCTGGAAGGATTCCCAGCCTTATTTACTGTGTGTTTTAAAATGCTATGAATTCTAGAGTCATTCTGCGTGCAGTGCAACACAAAACAAAAAATGGTTACTAGTCTTCAGTATTTGTAGACCCTATCAGTTCAGTACTACAGAGYACATTTTTAGGTAGACCTAAAAATGACAAACCAGAAAAGCCTCTAAAAACCCAGAATCCAGTGAGTTGTCCAGYTGGGCTTAGTCAGGACCTGTTCCCTCATCCCTGTGTTCCTGATATTTCCTGCATCTTCCCAGAGGTATTGATTCACTCATGATTTTCTCAACTTCCCATTCGAGGAGAGGCTGGGCAGCACTCAGTGACATCAATGTGTAACAAAGTCACAGCCACACAATACCTCTCAAGAAAAAATCAGTGTTCCAGCAGCTGTGGCTCATAGCATGAAAGGTCCTCTAGCAAGGGAGCAGGAAATGGCATATTTCAAGTCAGCAATATGCTAGAAGAAAATTATTACCCTCATATTGTCCTGTCCCTAACAGCAAGTAATTTAAAACAGTGTCTTTTCTGCAGTAACAATTTTAAAAATAAAGTKATATGCATATTTTTTGTTTTTTTTGAAAATGTTTGCTTTTATCAGGCACCACACACCATGAATGTTGTCAAAAACTAGTAAGTTTTAGATTCTTCCCTAYATGTTGACAATATATTCATCCAGGAAATAAACTATGAAAACTTCACTAATTCTTTGAATATTAACCTTCAATCTTAGTCAAAAATACAATGAAAATACAATATTTCTGTGGAAATCACAGTATGTTTCAGGCACTTCCTTCCCTTTGACCCAAGTCCATTTCAGCTTTGTTATTGAAAYTGTTATTTAGGAGAGGGGGAAAGTAGGAAAGACAGACAGCCAAAAAGGACAAAGAGCCCAACCATATTCAGAGTTTACGCTTATAGCAAGGGAGAGCTGAGGTTGTGGATGCAAACACAGGGCCCTGTTGGCAAGGGTTTGTGCAGGTTCAAATCCTTACATTCTGAAATGCCTCCATTTCACACTGCATTAGCAGAAATGTGCTGATATCTTTAAAAATCTACTGATATTTCTGCTTTTCAGTCTAATTTCAGAATAACATTTGCAACACTATATTTCACCGTCCCTGTTTTGTCACTGGACAGAGTTATAACACTTCTCCAGTGGTGTTTAATAAATAAATAAAAAAAATAAATCTAGTTTGTTTATTCTGAGCAGATAATGGGTTAAAAATAATTCAGTACCGTTTACCACCTGTTCTGACACCATTTAAAGAATGGATTTTTTCTTTCATTTTTCTTCCTTTTTCAGTCATCTCAGAAGGCTGAATTCAYGTGTGAATGTATTCTTCCATGCCATTTGAGATTCTTTCTTTTCTTTCCTTCTCTCCTTTCTTTTCATAGAACCATGCAGAATGCTTGTCATCCATCTATTGGGTTGTTTGGTCATAGATATTAATGGCTTTAAATTGAAAGARAATAGGTTTAGATTAGATATTAGAAGATATTCTGTGCTCAGAGRGTGGTGAGGCACTGGAACAAGCTGCTCAGAGAAGTCGTGGGTGCCCCATACCTGGAAGTGCTCAGTGCCAGGCTAGATGGGGCTGTGAGCAACCTGGTCTAGTGAAAAATGTTCCTGCCTGTGTCAGAGGGGTTGAAAATAGATGACCTTTATGGTCCTTTCCAACCTAAACCATTCTATGATTCCATAATTCCCAAAGAAAATAAAAGACATTCCAAAATACAATATGAAACCTAGAAGCTTACAATGACTTCATAGCATGAATGGGCAGGAGAAGAAAGTGAATGTTGAGGAAAAATGTCTTGTTTACARACATTTATCTTCAATTATTAAGTATTTATGGAGAAAAATAGCTGTAGATACATGATCGGCAAATTGGTTTATGTTTAAATAATGTGTCTAAAGTTTGACTGAGCATGGAAGTTCATCTTTAAATAAACAAATGGTACCATAATGTTACAGTCATGAAATATAAACAAGCCACAGTCATGGTATCTGCCTGCCACACTAAAGTTGTGCAGAAGCATCTGAGTTTCCTTCAGCTCTTTCAGTGAACTGTGAAGAGGTTTGTATCAAGGAAAGTCACTGAAGTGTGTTACATTTACAGCTTTTCCTTTCATTGCATCTCAGCACCAAAGACTGCTGGTGAACTGAGGTTGCTGGGAATGGAAATAAAGGAGCATTTCCTAATGTTACYTGAAAAGCAGGTAACTTTATCTCTCCAAACACTTCAGTTCTTCAGCACTCATTGTGGAACCACACAGATTGTGCCTCAGATACAATATCCTCTTTGAGGTTCCAGAGACAGTGGTGGAAACAGGCAGGTGAGCAGGGAGTTTTGTTTGGCTGATTTGCTGGGTTTGTCTCTGTTGCTGAGCCCGAGGTTACAGTRTGAACTGCTGGCAGCTGTCCATCTGTCTGGTCCCCATCCCTCATGGTAGCACATTTGCACTGCCAAGCRTCTCACCCCTATTTCACTGGTATGAGGACTGATAATCACAAGACAATTTTCTATTTGCTTTTTTGAGAAGTCAGGGTAGAAGGGTGGTACATGCCAATCTGTAAAGATTTGGACTTGGTAACTGTGTTGAGAAAAATATTCTAGAAGAAATGAATTCATGCCTGATAGTCCATAACCAGATTTGTCCTGAGACCAGAATGGTGAGAGAGAAAGCTGCAGACTTTCTTCAAAGGATAAATATTACTTGCACTCTCAGAAATGTAGGACTTGGGAAAGAAATTGATTCTGCTTCCTCACATCCCCTTCCCCTCTTCTAAACCTTTCTCCTGTAGCAGATGTAGCTACCAACCCAATATTACCTACCTGCTTATGYCCATGGCAGTCCATTGCTTTGTTCTAGGCAACAATGAATGATTAGAATGTGTGAAGAACACAAGGAATCAGATCTGAAGCAATTTAAGGACTTACCAGACCACATTGCAAACAATGGAGTGTGCTATGGAAAACATTTTTAGCTGGGGAATGCAGATGAGAAAACATAGGGATCAAGCAATTAAAAGCCTTGGTTCCCCCTCCCACCTCCAGCATATGGCAGGAAATTGGACCAGAATCAAGTGATGTCTCTTCTTGGTGGAGTCTGACTTCTGACCTCTAAGACAATGGAGTCACAAGCTATCCCGAGGCTTGATTGAGAAGCCACTTCAACATTTCCATAAGTCATTCTGCCATTGCAGATCTGTCACAATTTTGTCATAAAGTTTGCAGAATTCTGTTGACATTGTGTCATCTCAATAAATGCAAAGGGAAAAAAAATGAGTCGGGGCAGGTGCGAGCACAGATTTCAAGTCTAATGCGTGGGCTGCTGCATGTCTTCTGACATAATCTAGGCTCTCATACTTGATGTTTTTCTGGAGCCGTGGTGAACTCTTCCATCCTTTAAAGCGATCAACCTCATTTGACTAATTTGAGAAGAAAAAAAAAAGAAAGAAAAACACTTCACTTCCCCTCTCAAAGCATCCTCGGCCGACTTGGATCTTTAAAAAAAGTAACTTAACRATTTGGGACCTGGTTGTCATTTACATGAAGGTCACTTCACACTGATCTGGCTGTGTAAATGGGCCATAAGTTACTTCTACGCCCACTTGAAAGACCTCTTGCCAGAATGATGTAAAATAGCCTCAATGTAAGTGAGAATTCAGGCTCTTATTTTTAAAGCACTATCCCTTTATGGCAATGCATCAGTCAAGCACATTATATTCCACTCATTATCCTAATGGAAGCCTGMAGCTCACAGAAGGCAAACAAAATGGCCACTGACAGCATTACAGCAACAACCACCAGGACAAGCATGTCCCCCTGCTGAAGGACACACAGCTTCCAAGATACCATCATAACCCACCAGTCTTTAACATCTGACTAACTCTATTGRCTACTTGCTTCAACACATCATCACAGTAATTTCAAACCCCTTTTATCACAGACAGGTGCAACCCACCAAGATGCAAGACATCTGCTAGYATAAGCTTGGTCAGACCTCTCCATAACTGCAGCCTTAGTGGTTGTGTTTCTCCCGTGCTTGGTCCAGCTGTGGTGGGATGGTATTTATGCAACCAGGGGGACCAGCACAGGAGCTAACACTTGCAGATACTGCAGTCAACAATTGGGTTCGCAGCTGAGAGGCTGTTCAYGCCCTTCTGTACACCAGCAGCTCTGTGCTGTGTGGCTCAGTTTGCACAGAGGCCTTGTGATGGTGCCTTTGGATTATGCTTAATAGGAACCAAGYTGAAATTACTTGTATCAGAAGGGCTAATGAATAAGCAGCAAACAGGAAGAAGCTTCAGAAATTTTGGAACTGATGAGATTTCACACCAAAATGGATGGGTTTCATTGCTTTTTACCTTACCCTTCAGTCATCCATCTGTTGRTATTTGAAGAGAGATTTAATATTCTTTGTGGAAGTTGCATTTGTGACCTGAATGCTTTGTGTGAGAAAATGAGGTAAGTTAGGAATGAAATACAAAAGGCAAGAATTGGGAAAATAATTTGATTAGGTAGAGTACAGCGGCTTTATTGCATTTAAATGCACTATAAACCCCAAAGAGAGCTCAAAGAGGTTAGAAACAGAGAGCTGAAACTGAATTGTGTGAAACATAATTTGAGCCCAGTCCAGACTTCAGTTTTGTGGGCCCTGGGAGAGCTAACACATTCAGATCCCCAGGCAGATGCCTCCCAAATCTCCATCACTAATCCCCTAGAAGCCTTCTGTTATTCTTTCATCTCCATCAGGCTGAAACAAACCTTCTCACCTTAGTGTAGCTCCCAAAGCAGAGAAACCCAAATTGTCTCTTAACTTTTGGAAGGAGATGGCAAAAACAAAATCTACATTAACTAGTTTTAATCAGAGTCTACTATTCCCACTTGTGCATCATTTCAGTCCATGACATTGTACTTAATAAAAATATTCCATTTAATACCACCATACTGTAACTTTTAAAACAAAGTATTTCTAYAAAAGGACACAGACAAAAAGCCAATTTGTCCTGACATGCATCAGCCAYTATGCGCTTGACCTTTATTCCTCTTAGTCCTAATYCAAGGTTTCTTATTTATCTCCCTAAGCAGTGGACTTATATAAATGAGATCCCATTCCCTTAGAAGTACTTATCAACCAGGRAGTTGAAATTTTGATTTGGATTWCTTTAKGTGCAAAATATGAGAAACAGAAGAYCCACATATTACTGCACCTCCAAAGGATGMGTGTTAATACCTCAGAATATTCTTAGATATTTCTTTATGACAYGATGGAAGCTGCCAGACAACTGAGAACTTTCAAGTGCCAGTGTTGAGTCCTGTAGCTCTTGAGGCTTCTGCTATTGTGACCAAGAGCTGAATGGGGCCAGCATGAGGCTGCTGGGCAAACTGAGGAAGGAGGCATCCCAGGGACTACCACTGGAGCTTTCCTAGCCCTGCTCCCCAGTGCTGCAATGGCYTGTATCAGCTTCAACGTGTGGCCAACTTCCAGCATCTCACCAGCCCTGCTCTYTGAACCACACAGTATTTACCTCATGGCTCTCAGCTTAGAACTATGACTTGTAAAATGCAAGCTGTGGGGTAGGAAAGTTTGAGGAGCTGTGTCCTCAACCTACCAGAAAGTCATTCTTTGTGCAGTCTTCTTTGTGTAAGTGTAGATTGTCATGTCCAGAAATKACTATCATGAAAGTCCAGCAAGTAAACAGAAGTAGCAAGGTATGAATTTTCACAAGTTCCATCACTACAGCACACACAGAACATCCCATGTCCTCAAAGAGGCACCTTCTTCCATGTTTTCATATGTGGAGAGTCCAAAGCCAACCCTAATGCCAAAAAGTGTTTTTCTTTAGAACTGCTTTTATATTTGAACAAGAACAGTTGTTGCAGTAAAACACTTTGCTTAGATTTGTCAGGACAGAACTGAATTTCTTATCTGAGGTAATAGCTGGGCTTTTAATTCAAAGGCCAGAAGTGATTTCACTTAACTCCCCCAAAATTTAGCTCTCTAAAGAACATGTTATCCTTTCTTTCCCTTCTCTGAGGAACAACTACAGTTGCACCACACACTTCATCAGTSTTTCACAAACTAACATATTTAATTTCAGCTTCATCCAGCCACCTTCCTGACCATCATAACACTTTTCTCACTTTTTTTCAGTTTTGACTGAAAAAAAAAATAATCCTGAGGCGACTATTTATGTTTTCTTAATAGCCATGTTGAATGGTTAGTGCACATAGACAATAAAGTTATTTTTCTTTGCCCAGCTCCTATCAGAAGGACAGGTGTTTTGATTATTTCTTCCCTTTGGTGTCTCCATGACATTCCCTGAAGTGCTCAAGAAATTCCATGTCCAAATGAGAGTGYCAAGTGAGGGAAAAGAAGATAGGAAATAATCCAAAAAGAAAATGTGACAAAATAACTGAAGGCATCCAATCAGAGTCTGGTCAGTGAGCTTGGGAGAGGTGTAATAGATTGACCTGGTTCTGCTCCGCAATACAGACTTCATATACCCCATTATTCACTGCACAAAGTTTGTGCTGCTTCTAGAAAGGCTGCTGCTGTTCTTTTGGTTTTTCTGTTTTGATGTCCCTTTCCACAGACACAAAGAAAGAAGGGAACAGAAAATATCAGTGCTGGGAATGCCCATAGTTCATGAAATAAGGTTGGCAAAGACCAGAATGATGAGAAAAACTGCAGAATGCAAGATAGGGTGGGACACTGGGAGCTTGTGTTCCAGAATAACACCAGTGTCACTCCATCCTCCCTCCTTAGCAGGATCACAAAAATGGCCCCAGCTGGCCCTGCTCAGATACAAAACTTCTTGAAGCAACAAGCAGCCCTGGACACTTTTTGCCTTTACATATATGAAAGACAAAACTAGAGATGTTTTTAAAAACGTTGAGTGGAAGTGCAACATCAGCTTCTTATCCTCCTTTTGGCTGACAGGTCCTGTGAACAAGCCTCAGTTCTCTTCTGGGACAGGATACAGAGACAGATATGCCCCTCCAGCGCTTTTTGAAATAACCAGAGGATAATTCAAAAACATMATTTTCTACTCTCACCTTAATTCTTTCATCTGTTTTCCAAATCTGGGACTCCAAATAAGCTTATTCCAAGGAAAGAGAGTTCTGATTTTACTGACAGTTTTCTCTTACTCAATTTACCTGCTGCTGCTGCTATCTCTGTTATTGTATCCATTCCTGTTTTTCAATCAAACACCCAAACAGCCAGACTCCCAAGAACACACCACTCCAGATTCACTTACTGTCATGACTTAATAAGCTCCAGCTCCAAAAGGTGTTTTTCTCATGAGATTTTTTTTGAATCAAATAAGTGTCTTCTTTCCTGCTAGTACTGGCATGATTTGTAACTTCACCTGTCATAGTTCAGACTAAGGGGCATCTATCTCTCTGCACAAACAGAAACCTAGCAAAAGAAACCTCAGGTTCCAGCCCTCTGCTACTTGTGCAGCTGCTAGGACCATCACCCAGCCAGGAATTAACAGCAGGCTGTACAAAACGGCAGGAAATAAAGTTAATGCTGATCATAGCAAATTCCRATGCCAACAAAAAATAATGAACAGGGCATACCCTCATCACTTCCTAGGTGAGTAGTGCTAAATATCACTGACATCTCACTGGAGGATATTACACCCTWTTCTGCCTCTTATTCCATACCATCTGCCCACTGYTCCTCCATTCCTTTTTTGRGACWGGACAGGRCAGGACAGGGTAAGATAGGACAGAACAAGACAAGTCTCATAGCAAATTAAACCCTGTTATTTATGCCACAATGCCTATGAACTTGGCAATCTTTCTGCTAGTAAATAAACAAGTTGTTAAATTACTTTTTTCTTCCATAAAGGTTAGCCATAGGTGGACAAAGGTGAGTTAATTCTAATATTGGCAGCTGAGTTACACATGCTATGCACACACACATGCACAAAAATCCTCATTATTAAATCACAAAGCAATTAAAAAATTAAAAATTTCATAAGACCTCACATAAAAGAAATACAAGTGTTTAATGATGGATTATAAAGTGAAAGTGAGAAAAAAGTAAAAGCTCAGCTGTCTCAGGGGCTTCCCTTGCAGCCTGTGATACTGATTTCTGTCTTCACCCTCACACAAGCCGCAAGAGCTAATAAATTCCTGGCTCCCCTGCCTGGGAGCCAAGGCCGATTAATATCTGCCTACCTTGTTACCTAATTCATTATGGAATAGCAGTTAATTTGATTTGATATTATTTTAATAAAATTCTGTAATATATTAGATTGTTTCAGGCTATCAAAATAATTTTCCAATTATTACGGTTACTCAAGCAAGTCTTTTTTTCCCTTCATGAGCGGCAGTTGGTCTGACTCAGAATACATTAGCTCCTACAGCTTCATCCTGGCCAGAGGAATACGAAGTATATGCATGATTACACCAGAAATATTATTGCCAGTAATGTGAGCCTGCAGATCAAGGAACAGAGTCCAGATTGATGTGCAATTACAGGCCCCCATGATGTCATGACATTGCTGATTGCTCTTCATCTACAAATGAGTTAATGCATTAATATACATATACACGGTTACACACACACATATGTGCAAGCATGCATGCATGCAAGTCTCTGTTATTTTCTGTAYCCTGATAGTAGTGTTTGAGGGGCAGCAGTACATGAAGGCRATGGGGGATAGATGCTGCATCTCACAGGAACTTGTGTTACTTACTCCTGGCATGGACAGTGCCAGTCTGACCAGCACRAKAGGGTGGATGACTCCTGCAAGCTGYGGGAGTTGCCTTTTTGTGCTGCCATTRCTTTTGACCACTTCAACAGGCACCAACATAAGTATTATATTCCTACTGAGGAAACAAACATCAGGCTGCTCTTTTCTCTTGGTTATAGCAAATGTCTAAGAGACAGAGAAAAGAAAGGACAYGGGTGGAACTTGACTGAAATAGGAAAAGGCAGCCTAGACAAAAGAGCAGGTGCAAACACAGCCATTCCATTTGCAGATGCACCGAATGTCATAACATTTCTGTTATGTCTCACATTCTGTGAGAGCATCTTCATCATATGTTTATGGGGTTGAGAGGGTGGCATACCAAACACCTTCATGGCTTGATCCTAGTTCCACTGGACTGGGCCATCATCTTCGTTAGGGGCAGAACTGGGCCTGCATTACTAAATTTATAGAGCGCAATCAACAGCAATAGAATTAATTAGCTGCTATGTCTCACTCTTTCTACAGAACTTCCTCAAGGGGCTTCTGTTTACATGAACATACAAAATATCTGTACTTCCATGCTGTTAGCAAGAGGGTACTGAATTCTAAATGGTGGRGGATGTTGCTTGTTTCTCAAAAATAACAACCGATTGGACCGGGTGCCTCACCATTCCATGAACACCCTTACACAATCCCTGCACTCCTGAAGCAGTCTCTCACCCTTCTGGGGCTCATTCCATGCCAAGTTCATGAAAAAGRTTCATGAAGGGTTGCAATCTTGCCATTTCTTTGCCTGGACTGAAAAAAGAAGTGCRAGCAACAAGAGTTTAAGCTCACGATCATTTTAAAGTGATGGTTTTCTGCCTTATACAGTACATCAAAATTTCTTTTTCATATTCTGCTTCCAAAAGTGGTTATTCCCATTCCATTCAGTGCTCTTAGAAGAGTGGTGGCTGACCCATGGGATGTATGTCAAATATGATTTACAACCTTTTTCATGCTTCAGCAGAACTCAGCAGAAGCATAAATGGATCAGAACAYACCATACATGTGTGAGGAAATACAACTTCTTTTTGTTTCAGTATTTGTAAATTGCCTTATTATTTCCATTGCTTAGCTATTATTAGGAGCATGAAACAGCCTTGTTAATCACAGGATGTTGCAACAGCACTTATTGTGCAAAGAATTTATTATTGTGAATAAACTATATGTAACCTCCAAGTGAAAGCACTATCATGTCAAAGGTAGAGAGATTAGTGCAATTTTTCCTTCTACACACTAATTTTTATTAATTTGTGTTCATATAATTTATCTGGGTGGATTTAAATTGTTGAGACAAAAATGGTATTTTCTACAAAATGACGAGAGGATGGTGCAGATGCCCAGCATGAGGCTATTTGTCACTCTAATCCTGGACAGCAAAAATGTTTCTAAGTTTTCCTTTTAAAATCATTGCATCTGTCTACAAACTACATTTTTGCTAACCCTTACAGGATAAAAATATAACAAAATTATTATCTTGTCATAAAATTCAAGTACAYAAAAGACTTGGGAAGCATTCAGTTTTAAATGCATCCTTTTCAAAAGGGAAGCTTCTCATACAGCACTCCATGACCAGAAAGCTTGGCTTAAACTCGGTCTTTCACCAATTTTTTTTTTGAATATGCAAGCTTTTTTATATGAKTAATATATTTTTTTAATATTAATATGTTTTAAATGTATCCATCACATTTTAAAAACAGGCAGAAACTCTTACAAAGGCTTCTGACTATATATTTTTTTAAAATCCCGATGTCATTAATCATAACTAAAGTTTTCCAGTCACTCAGTATTAGTGATGCTGAAGTGAATTAACTAAAAGGCTTTCATGCTTCTTGATCTTATATCCCATGCCTGAAACCCTCATTCATTCAAATCTTTCTTACTCACGTAAGTTGTCCTATTGAAGTCAATGTATCTCAGCATGTAAGWRGGGTTCGAAGAGAGGCCTTTGGTAYATAAAAGTGGGAAGCAGAGTTGGTTCTCATGATTCTTGCATAGAAACTGGTAGGTTTACATTCTTTTCAACATCTCTAMTGCATAATCATCTAAAATGATTTTAGATCCTAGAAATTGCTACAAGATGGTTATAAATTCTTTGTGTGGACAACTTTTCCATTTGGTGGTAAAACTGGAAGGCCTTATCACTCTTTTATAACTTTCTATATAATTTTTATGAAGGCAAACATAAGGCATCAAAGGCTGCAGGCTAAAAACTCCTCTGTGATCCAAACCAAGTGGCAAAATTAAGTCCTGAAAAAGTTAAGAAACACATCTGGTTTATGGTCTGCTTAGGCGACTTGGCCTGAGAACATAGCACAGGAGTAGATTCATGCAGAATAAGGCTCAAATTTAATAATCAAGCTTGGTTACTGAATACAGCTATAAAGATGGATAAAATGAAAAGTTTGTATTACATGTCTCCACTCATCACGTAACAAAAAAACATGAAATAAGGGGACGTTTTGAGAGTAAAAGAATAGTCTGTGCTGAAAAGGCATCAGATGTAAACAATATGGGATAATACAACAATAACCAAGGAAGAATGTGGTGTCCATTGCCTGTTAATGGGAAAGGGACCTTAGGCCCAAGCAGCTGTCACTCTGTACATGTGCTTCTTTTTATGCAAATGACAGAAGATGGCAAAATCCTTTGTTACTTGGCTTCCAGGAAAGGGCTATGCCAGCATATTACCATTGTAGAATCTCTGCTCTCCACCCTTATTCCTCAATCCACCCCTCTTCCCTCTGGATAGGCATTTTCTTCTCTTGCCAGCAGAGTTGGTTTGGTAATTCTCTGCTCTTCTCATCCTTCTCTGATCAGAAGTCCTGCAATACAGCCCATCTTAAATGACATACAGTAGAAGGGAAAATTTAATTTAAAAATTACAAAGTCTTCTACTTCAATAATTATTGTTGTTTGGCTATTGCATATTCTGTGAGTCACAGGACTGAAAATCCAAGAAGCATCAATAACCCTGGGGTCCTCAAAAGTTCTTCCTTTGAAGGAAACTTGAATTACAGGAGCTGGGATATGGAGATTCCCTGATAGAAGAGAAAATCCTGAAAGTGATATAACCCCAGGGAAATGTTCTCAACAATAACTGATGACAACCCYAGCAGAGAAGATTTAATGTGGTGTTACTCTATGTCTGGGCTCTCTGAATTGCCCTGCAAAAACGTGTGGCCACACTGAAGACTCACCTTTTTAGATGTCCATCTTAGGTGTGTGTATAACTACCCACCTCAGTGCCTGAGCGTCCTGCTTTGACATGCTAACCTGCCAGCATCCTTCAGAACTGCCTGTCCCAGCTGGCCAGACTTGTGCAACGTGTGTGGGCATCCTGACCTTCCAAGCATCTTTCCCTATGAACGACTAGGTAATATAACCAAGGAATATCCCCTTACTAGAGTACTCCTTTAACTGCTGTTGTGCTTGGTGAAACATAAGCACTCTATATTCCAGGCTGCCCCGCAGTATTTTGCTGTGATTTTGGGGTTTGGGGTTTTTGTTTTATTTTGTTTTGGTTTTTGTTTTTCTTATGAGCGCATCACAGCATTTTCTTTCAGTAACTTTCTTAATATATTTCAAGAGTACATGGACTCAGTTTCTCTATTTCTTTTTTGTTGTTTTTTGAAGATTTCAAATAGATACCTATGTACAAGAGGAACAAAACTCTGATGAGGTCTGTATGGAGAAAGCCTCATTCAGTATAGTGATTAATGCCTAATTTTTCTGTAGAATAGCAAATATAATCAGAATCCTCATTACAAAATARTCAGATAAAGGACAGTTCAGAACACATCCACAAGGAGGGAAGAGCAGAATATATGTCATTCGTTCACAAATGTTTCCTGACTTCTGAAAAACTGGAGTATTCTCCATGTTCAGAGGCCTCTACAATTAACACAAGGAAATTTCTATAAAAACAAATGGTACATGTTCCTTTTCCATGYACTGAGGCATAAATTATGGTAAATGGTTGAATGTTCCAGATGACAAAAAAAATGCAGAACTGTTATAAAAAGAGAATCAGATTTTCTCTCATGTTAAATTTTGAATTCTTAAATATAGGTTCTTAAGGAAATAACTAATTTTATCTGTTTRTCTAAGGCTGAGGCTTCAGGTTTTAGAACATGTACATAAGAATAAAATGTATACACATAATTGATTTTAGATAAAACTGTAACACAAGCTCTTTAAGTGATTCAGAGAGAATCACTAAATTCAGAGAACAAATGAAGGAGGGTTAGCAACACTGTCAAAGATTTCAAGAAAAGAAACAGAGTGCATGCTCTGCCTTAGTCTTCCTGTGTAACTTTTGATGAGTCATTTAATGTTCAAGTTTCCCAGCTGTAACATGGGGGTAATAACATTGCCATTKTCACATAGGTGGTTAGAGGATGGACAGGTTGAGATAATGACCTGCTCCTGAAAGGGGCCTGCAGAACCAGTCACATCTTCAACAGTTTGTCCTCCTACTCAGCAGAAAAGGAGAGGCAATGATCCTGGAGATGAGTGATTGCACAAGAGACATAAAAATAAGGTAATTAAAAATCATTGGGTAGAACTGTGATGAGTAATTGTATTCTCCTTACTTAAAAAAAAATCCCTGAACCTTCAATTGGATCTAGGATTTTTTCCTTCCATTAGAGGACAGCAGGTGTTGTGCTACATCACTGCGTGTTGTTAACCAAGTTGCCGTGTTTCTCCTTGAACAATGGATTGGCAAAGTGATTCCCTTTATTATGTGAAACACTTTGTGACTCTCTGAGGTGAAAGAATATATAGATGGAAAATCAGACATACCTGAAAAGGCTTGATTTCATAGGAAGATTTCTATGGAAGGGAGCAGTAGGCCTCGTTTCTTGTGGGAAGTCTCAAGCCCAGCAGTTCCACCACACTCATCACCTGCCAGTGACAGCCCTGATTATTTCTTTGGCGGAACAGGCAATCAAATGGATTTGTCAGCACCCAGATCTGTGAATTTGGCCCAGGTAGAACAGTTGCTTTTGCGTTCAGATCAGCAAGGTCTTTTCCACAGTTTGTTCTACCAACGCTGTCCTATAAGAGTTAAGCTCTTGAGAGGGCCAATAGTAAATTGTCTGGAGAGAAATCAGGAAGAAATGCTTGAACCCATTTCAGCCATTTGTAAAGGAGCCCCATATCTAAAGAGTGAGCATTTCCAGGACCCTGGGAAGCTCTGTGTCTCTATTAGAAATCTCCAGGCTTATGTGGAATCCTTTAATTTAGTATAAGTTGTTACTGGTTTTATTCTGAACTTATTCCAGAGGTTATGCTGTATCTCAACACASAGATCTATGAATGAAACACTCTGCTTATCTTTAGGGCACAAACTGACATGAAGCAAATTCTCAGCTTCTTATTGAATAGGAGGAACTGAGCAAAAAGAGCAGAAGTGCAAACCGAACAAGGAGCTCTTCCAACAGACTTCTACTATCAAATAGTTAGATGGGAAGGCAACRCTGTGGAAAATATTTTTTGAATTGTTTCTTCTTAGAAAGAGATGAAAGAAAGTCGTCATTTCCCTCCAGAGAATGAATAAGTCTTCTCGCATAACCAAGGATTACTATTCTGGGTTTGTTTATTTTCAGCAGAGAATCTGCTYTGGAGAAACCTTGCTGCATGTCATCTTTTCAATTTCCTTTAAATTCTTTTCCCATTTAAAAAATGATCATATAAACATGTAAAGTCACTTCACCCCTCTGTTGAGGTTATGCTGATTTGCATAGTAGTTATGGTTGTTAAAAGAGGGTGGACTGAAAACAGGTTTTTCATTTTTACATTAAACATGAATCATAAATTAGGAAAATCAGAGCATAAAAGAAAAAGAAAGAAGTCCTGGAACACCTGTAGTCTTCAAAAATTAGATTTCTTATCAGTCTATTTTAGTMTCTAGTTTCTAAACTCACTTGCCAGCAGAACATCTGAATGTTACATGAGAACAAATCTGTCCTGTATTGCTTTCTCAAKCTTTGGCCATTCTGGGAGAAAGGGAGCTGACATATATCTGTATGTCAGGAAACAAGTACCAGAAAATCTGTGCAGGTAAAAGAGGAGGTATCAGAATTTGTGATGCTCCTTCATTCCCAAGAGTTTATACTGCAGGCTTGGAGTGAAGCCCTCATAACACATGAAAACMCATTAATTTCCACATATATACTTATATACTCACAGGACTTCAGCTGGTCATACACCAGCAGAGAGCTCTAGAAGTGAATAAGCATTTAAATAAGGTAGGGTGGCACTTCCACTTAAATTTTCCATATGATTTTCTTTTTTAAGAAGATCAAGAGACTGATAATTGGACTCAAAGAGAATGAATAGCAAAAAAAACAAGGGTATTTGAAATTTGAGTTTTAAACACCAGAATGCCAGATTGTGAGCTTAGTTATAGCAGAGTATATCTGAAGTAAATCCATCGACATAAAATCAAAATTGGAGTCACTGAAGTCAGTTACTCTGGATTTAGAATGCCATGACTGAGATTAGAATTTGACCCATGCTGTTTAAATAAAGTCAATAGATAYGAATGAAAACAGAAATCAAGGCAGCAGAATGCAGAGAAACTGAGGTGATAAATAGAATGGAAAAGTTTACAGACGAGAGAATTACTTAGTCTTAGAAGAATAATAAAGATGATTAAGAGGTGACAGGACTGAGGTATTTAAACTAGTTGAAGATTATTATAAAATTAAGCTTGATGATCTATTTGAGTTTGTTGAAGATACCAGAACTTGAGGATTTAGGTTTAAGTAAAGTGGGAATATATATAAGAAGAATTTAAGGAAGTACTATTTTACAGAGACTGATAAAAAGATGGAAGGTACTTCATATTCAAATGTTAGAGACRTGCTGCATTAATATTTAAGCAAATGCAGTAAGACTATCTGCAACCTAATGCAGTTAAGTGGTATCAGTCAGTTTTCTRCTTGCAAATAACCAATCATTTTTACAGAAAGCTAATTTCCACTGATTAYTTCTTCACCCCAATAGCTAGATCAAATCAAAGATACAGAGCTAACAGCTGCTCAGGTTTTTGGAGCAATGTCAGTTTTCACTGGGTGCAGACCTGGTCCTGTGTTTTTCTTTCACTAGCAAGACTGGCAGACTCTCTCCAGCCCTGGGAGCTTGGCTGCATGCACTGTCAGGGTGGCATGAGGAAGCTTACACTTCTGCTGTCCACACATAACCTGTTTGGTGGGTAATTAAAGGATTTTAAACTCCAACACAGTCAATCTGGCACCTTTCAACAATTCAAACTGACAGAAGMGGAGGACGAAAAAGAAAGAGCACGTTTAATTCTTGTTGAAGCAGAAAAAAAATAATTATGTGGAAAAGATAAATAAGACCTATGAACAGTGTATCATTGTTTTTTGTATCTCTGAATCACTACTGAAGAAGACAAAGCTCAGCCTAATGCCCTACCTCCAAACATCTCCATGTATAATCTTCTGCCTTCCCCAATTCGTGCAGCTCTGCTATAACTCTGCTAAGTACATTTTTYTTGAGGGTAAATGACAGCTGAGTCTAATCAGTGTGGTACACGCCTGCAAGTCAAAAGGTAAATCTGGAAAAGATAAAATGAGGAATAACCCAACAGTTTACTTCCACAGTCCTCCTTTACATTCAGTCCTGCTCCCTTATTTTCTCAACTCTACAAGCCTTACAAATGGGATTAATCAAGAGAAAGTTTCAAGTCACTTTAAAGAATGGCATAGGAGAGAGTGTTAATATTTTATCAATTTCTCTCATATCAGATTATAAGACTCAGAGAAARTATTATGTCAGGCGTATGTAAAATCACAACCCAGTTCAGTTCCTTAAGGATCACCTTTTAACTCAGATTGCAAGGCTCCAAAGTTGTTATGTTAATATGCCTTACACAACATGTTGGAAAAGYCTTGTCAAGAAGGCTTCATAAAGGGTTGTTTTTTGGTAAGGAAAGATACAATTCAGATGGAAGGTTTGAGGCTGAATTTCCCCAGGACACAAACGCTCYAGACACTGTTGCTCACCAGCAATTACACTAACTCCTTTAAGCTATCACCACTCCCAGATCAGTTTGAAAAATTGCAGCAAACCTGTCATTCAGAGAGAAGGGAAGGGCAGGAAAGAGCATTGCTCCATGAATTCAAGCTTCACAGAGAGGGGACTTGCAAAGTGGGCTGAAAAAACTGAAGAAGTAGATGGAATTTCAAATTATCTGCCAATATTTTCTCCTTTGTGCGTCTATGTTACTGCCCATTTTCTTTTGCCCCATTTGGTATTGGCTCCATCCTATTTCATTTAAGCAATTAACTGATAGTCAGAAGCAGTGTCACTCCACATTTTTCATACAACTGATGAAAAAAGCTGACTGTCTTCATAGGGAAATTCAACTTTTGTTCAGCTGGAAGGTAAACTGCATTTTACACCTGCACTTGTTTTTCCCCTGAGAGCACAGGGAGAMGACATTGGCTGTGCTTCTAAATCAAATATCTCTTACATTTCTAGTTAGACCCTCAGTGTGTGATTGCTGAGTCCAGTCCTGAGGCATCTGGGTCTTTTCAAAAGCTGTATAGTGCAGGTTTGTGAACTTCACTACTGGAAYCTGACACCAAGAGTTATGTGAAAAATACCTTGCTAAGTACTTTTGTGAATCTTTCCCAGGGTCATAGAAGTTATTAGTTGAATTCATTCCACTCATAACTCAGGTGATTATGCTATCCACTGTAACATCTTTCTCTTTTTKAAAGTTTTCTTTCCTTGAAGAAAGAAGACTGATGGGGTTATGTGGGTAGGCTGGTTTGCTGTCTCCACCCTTGAATATTTTTTTTTCCCTGAATAAATCCATTGACCAATTTCAATCACATGCAGAATTATAAAACAGTGAGGTTTCAATGTGCTTATGAAAATCAGTAGATAGAGTAAATTAAAATCATGCCTCCAGTGAAGAGAAAAAGAAAAAAATAGTTCCTTGTCAACTCAGTTTGACAATGGCCAACAGGCTAATCAATGACAGAATGTGATGATTTTGCTTAACAGGTATCAAGAAAAAAAGCAAGGGTTGTAGGAGAACCTTCTACCATCTGCCAAGGAAAGGGAAGTTTGCAGGACAAAGGACTTCTATTCTCTTAGATATTGAAATAGAGACTGAATTTGTGCCATTACTTATGCAAGCACTTAGTTTTTTTCAACGTGAGTGTGGTAGTTGTGATTCTTTCTCACATTTTTTTTTCAATAGCATCTAAAAGGTAAATATAGGAGAAAACTGTAATTGCCTGAATAAAAAATATTAATTTTTTAAATACTTTTGCTTATTTGAGATTTTTTTTATTTGCACTTAATTATAAGGCAGCAAAAAGTATTTCTTTTTGCGCAGCTCCACTTCTGTATGTACAAGTTAAAAATGGAAAAATCTATTTCTTTGTAAAGTACAGTTGGGAAGACAGCAAAAACAGTTTTAGGGGCATACTTAATAGATAAAAAATGTTATTACCTCTTGAGGCAAAATGCAGAACTAGTACAAACTCATTTGGCCAATTCACACTTGTTTGATATATTTCAAAAGCATGACTTTATGCTGGATCAGCTATCATCTCTCTTCCTGCAGCAGTCATCAGGCCAGGATAAACACTGCAGTGTATACTCTGATTAATTTGACATAAATACTGTCAAATTCTCATACCTGAGCCAGATCATGTTTTGTATAGAGGGCGAGCCAGGTGTGCACATATCTGGTTTTAATGAGCACAGAAAYAAGGTTTAAACTAGATCTTCCATCCCAGTGTAAGTAAGAAATGGTAGCCAAGTATAARTTACTGGTAATAGTTCTCCTCTGATGATGGCCAGCTTTCCCTATTCAGTCCAAGTACACAGGGATTTTAGCAGCAAATCCATATGATTCTCACTTTCCTTTGCACTATCCCAAATACTGCCCTGAGCCTGCTTTACTCCCAGATGATTATACATAATGGGCAATGTCTGGATGGAAGTGTGCTTTGGGATTGTGAGCAAATGAGCTGTCTCAAACTTACAGTGTGGGACTGCTCTCCCGTTAACAGTCTTGTGACATTATTTCAAGCAGTGAGATTATTAAGTGTCATATGACTAAACAGGATGGGTCATTCAATGGAAATATCAGCAGACTCAGTCATATAAAAACATAGTACCAATTKCTCTGTGTCACATTATCCAATATCCCCCCTAAATCTATAGAAGATCTCATTTTTTATAAATATTAAATATCATTTTATGTGTGACATGGTAAAACAATGCCAACCCTSTGCATAACTGCCTTTTCCTGCAAGGGGAAAGTCTCCATGCTTGGCCACTTGTCTCAGTTCAAGAGACAAGAAGGCCTTTTAATAATGCAAATAAAAAAGGGGACTGGATAGTATAAAGGATAAATGGTTACTAGACAACTGGCAAGACACAGATCTTAACAATATACATATCATACAGCTGATTGTGAAGATTAATTTATGTATGTYTGATCAAATGGCCTCAAAAAATGTAAATGTATAAATAATTTTATGAAAGGCAGAAGATACCTAATCTCTTCTCCCTGGGCTTCAAAGAGGCAGCTCCAGATCYTGGTAAAGCCTGATCTATTTACAACAGAAGCATTGTTTGTGYTTGAGGGGATGGGAACAAAATAGACTCCGAGATAATACTCCCCGGAATATCCACCTACCCCACCTGGAGTACTGCATCCAGCTATGGGGTCCCCAGCATAGAAGACACATGGGCCTTTTGGACAGAGTCCAGAGAAGGCCACCAACAGGATTAAAGAGTGGGAGCACCTCTTCTAGGAGAAAAAGTTGAGAGAATTGGCATTGCTGAGCCTTAGGAAAAGAGAAAGCTTTGGGGTGGCAAAGCTTTGGGGTGGCCTAATGGTGGGCTTTTAGTGCCTGAACAGAACCTAAAAGAAAGATGGAGAGAAAATTTTTACAAGGGAATATAGTGACAGAACAAGAGGGAATTACTTAAATTGAAAGAGAATAGGTTTACTTAAGATATTAAGAGGAAATTATTTACTATGAGGGTGGTAGAGGTTGCCCAGAGATGTTCTGGATGCCCCATCCCTGGCAGTGTTCMAGGCCAGGCTGGATGGTGCTCTGAGCAAGCTGGCCTAGTGAAAAGTGTCCCTGCCCATAGCACAGGGGTTGGAATTAAATGATAATTAAGGTTCTTTCCAACCTACACCATTCKATGATTCTAATATTCTATCATTAATGTAACCCAGCAGGAACACATTGGATAACAACCTAGACAAAATGGGGTCTTCATCTCCGTAAGTGTAATCTCCTTCACTCTGTTCACTCAGTGAAAGACCAAGAAAAGCAGAGAAGACCAAGACAAAGGGAAATAGTATCTTGTGGACAAAATACTGGATTATAATTCAGAGATACTCAAATTACTCTGGGCCCTATCAGCAGCCTGCTGTGTGAATCTGTTTGGCTTCCTGTGCCATACCATCTTTTACCACTTGTTTGTAGTCCCTAGCTCAATGTARCCTACMCATGTAGCTCAAATCAATTGCAAGAGTGGCATAGGATAGTGTAAAAYCAGAATTGTGTGCAGGAGGAAAGAAAATGTGCTGTGATAGTCTGCTCTACAATGAGACAGTGTTTCATGAAATTAAACTCATTAGGTATTTGGAAGGAAGATAATGCTAATATCAAAAAGTGTTGATGCAAGTMGTTTGATAAGATTATTTTTATCTGAAGAAAATGGTTAATTCCTGCTTGCCCAGCCCCATCTATAAACAACTGTTGATGTGAGATATGCTGGGGAATTGAAAGCATTGAGTCTTTTAACCCATTCAGTGGTTCTACCATTAAAAGGACGTAAAAGAGCTGGATCTTATTTGCCAGTATTGCTTTGGAAACTGATATGAAAGAAAGGATGCCTTTGTGATGAAGGGAAAGAATTATTCCTACAAAGCAGGCAGTTCAGTTCCAGCCTAGTTCACCAATTCCCATCTGACCTTCTGCACATTTAAGCTCAGCCTCTCAGTGTGGGAGCCAAAGTTCCCTTGTGGAAGGTGCTGAGGACAGAGGTGAATTACGGGCCCAGAGAGGGCTTGACTCATGCAGAGAGACTTTACTTTAAACATCACGGTCTGAATGACCCGAGGGTTTTCAAACAGCATCAAATCTCAGTACAGAAACTGAAAGGATGTACCAAGGAAAGATCTCTTCAATAGTTGCTTTTTCCCTATGCTTTCCTTTGCTTTCATTACTGCCCCTGCCAGAGACAGGATACTTGAAAGGTTGTTCTTCTGCTGAGGAATGGTTGCTCTTCTGTTACAGCTATGTTTTGATATAGATGATTCAGTGCAGGTCTCAGATTCAGATCTCTGCAGGTCTCGGTTTTTCCCGTCCACCTTTTTTGTCTGTCTTCTCTAATTTGGCTGTAAGTTTGAATCCCAGCCCCACTGATTTATGGGAGTTTTGCCATTAGTTTCACTGAGCAAAGATTTGCTCTTACATTCTTTGAGCCCAGGACTGTCTTTTATTATGTGTGTGCCATGTCTAGCTCACTAGGGTGCTGAAGTCAGTTGGGACTGCCAGATGCTACTGTAATGTGAATAAATGTTAGTATACATGGAGGAAGAAGAAAGATTGTATAAGTTTTCTTTCAACCGTTATATAAAAATCCTCTCAAACTTTAAGGACTTCAAGATATYACATTAAAACCATCTTCTTTATTATATTTTGCAGGATCTCCAGCATTTTTCATGTGCAGACTGATGGCTAACAGCTCTTCATGGTATTTACAGGAAAAATGCATAGTGCTAAATAATTGCCACATGCCGTGGGAGTAACTTCTGTTTTTAATAAAACCAATCTGGTCTGGATCAATGATAAGGGGGCATAATTTCTTCAAATGGGAAGCCAGCTCTTTGAAAGGAATCTTACAGTCTACATTAATCTCAGATCAGGGTCTGCAGGGTAAGCAGAAATCAGAGGCCTGACTGTTTTTTATGAAAAAAGAGTATTGTCCCTGTCTGATGAGAAATTCTGGCAARGAGATTTTAATGGGAGAAAGAAGTTTTGGTGCACAGGATAAAGTGGTCTGGAGCATGAGAGTCTAATTGCTGCTCTCTGTTTCTTTAGGCKTGCAGGCRCTCATTTAAGAATACATTTACTACACAGTAATCTCTTGCATTAGTGCTCCCTTTTYTCAGGGAATGAATCCTCCTTGTTGCAAGGCAGGGAGCAATAACTGAGCAGAATTGCTGCCCACACCGTGATTACCTTTAGCACTGTCAACCCATATATCATGCATTATCACCTCTATTCCCTGCTGGCAGCCCCTCTCTCTGCTTTGCATGTGTGTGGGCGGCCCAGTGCAGTTGACTCAAGCATCACTGATCTCCRGGGGGGTTTGCTTGCACACAGTGGTCCATAGTACTTCAAGGACCAAGTAGCAGGACTGATGTCTCTTTGCCTTCTCTGTTACATCTCTATCTTGCTGCTGCATCAGTTCTTACAGTCTCTCCTCTGCTGCWGCTGCAGACACAGTGCAGGTACTCTCCATCCTGCGTTTCTTGCCATGATACAATCAATCTAATCTTACTGTCCATTGTTTCTGTAATTAATGCATTGGTGCGTGGCAAATTGCTAAACAGAGGAAAAACAGTGACYTGTCTTTGGATGCTATGGATCCCAAACATAAACTGCAGTGAGGAGAAGAAAAAGACAGCAGGTGTCCAAGCAAACCAATTGTTTTCACTGGCCTCAAGGATGGCATTCCAAGAGCAGATCATTTTTAGCAGCTGTCCAGTCAGACAGATACATTTGCYGCAAAAAAAGTGGTTTGCTACTCACTTTTCCAAACGTAATAGGTGAATCAAATCCCACAGATTTTCCTAAGTCTTATTATGAACAATAAGAATAAAGGCATACATAGTGCCTTCATCCCACTGATTTTATGTCTTTTATAAGCTTTAAGCATTATTCTCTTAGAACTGAAGAAGAGTGGGCAAGTGATGTGCACAAGGTCATAATGTAAATCATAAATTAACTGAAGGTTTCCAGATTTCAATTTTGCAGTCATACCAATAGATCTCAGTTGCATCTCTGGTAGGAGACAAGACAGGACAGGCACCTACTTACTAGCTGATTTCATTTTGTGTAAAATGCAAGTGTACACAAAGTTAGAATACAAAATCACCCAATTTTGCTTTAATCATATGACTGTTTATGGCCAGGGTTTGGGTTTTTTTCGCCTCTAAATGCATGTGCTGTGAAAACTTCCTTAGCTGTACGTTATTACATGTTTCAAGCAGTAAACTCTCTAAAATAATWCATTAATTTTTCATTTTCTGCTCTGCATGTGACCACCAGGAAGACGAAAATTTCCACGGTGTTGGAAAAGCAGGCAAACAAGTCATACAGCCAACCAAAATAATTACTTTTTGGCAAAGTGYTTAGTGGAAAATTTCCCATTGTCATTGTACAAACAATGCACGTTCTCCCATGAAACAGTGTCAGAGTGTTTCTCATAAACATATGCACCATTTCCTCTTCAGAAAGGTCAAGTAAAATAGCATCTATCAAGAGGAGCATTTAGAAGCAACCCACCTGTTATTGCCAGCCAACAGCTACTCAGAGAAATGATGCTAGTGTATCTTGGGGAAAGACAACTGGGTCTCTGTCTGCAGTGGATTTTTATGGTGTAAAAGAAGAACACACTAGTTGAAATTCACAATCCATTGCTTTAAAGTAGCTTTGTGAGGCACAATAAAGTCACTAAAGATAAATCATTGAGGTTTGTATTAGATGCTTCAATGGAAGTATTGAAAAGAGATGTGCTAGTGTATCAATGGAAGTCTTTTGAGCCTTTCTATGAGATCCTTCCATTTAGGGGGATTCACTTTCGAAACAGAAATTATTGCAATCAGCAGATATCTTCTAAAAAACCACAGTGCAGCTCAGCCAAAGGTTATGTGTTAGAAGCATAAATGGCTGGATTAAATTCTTCAGTCCATTTTATTATATAGGATAATAGACACTATTGTCATAATGATCCCTCGGACTTTATTAACTACAAATCTRTACCACACCTTACAGCACATGATCTGTGTATCTCTGATCATCCATAAATGATATCTACAGATATGGAAAAGATGATGGTAAAAATCAAGCTCATTTTCACTCTTCAGCATGTCWTGGTTGTTGGACTTTTTCTAAAGGAGGGCAGCACATCACCAGGAGAATATATTTATGGRTCTACCAATAACAGAAGGTTAGCTACTGGAAACCTGCAAATAATCATCCCCAGATAAACAAAACTTTGGTCTTTTAACAAAAAAAGAAACAACCTTTCACAACCTTTTTGGTTGTGATCTTAGCATTAAAATAAACTAAAAAAACAAAACAGAACAAAACAAAACAAAACAAAAAAAAACCCACAAAAAAAAAGTGATTACAAAAGTATCTTCCAGGAAAATGAGTCCCTGGGATTTGTGTCAGTTTTCAGTTTCCCCTCACTGTTCTGAACCACCAATGTGAGAATGCATATGTATATGTGTATGTATATGTATTTTTATACATATGTATATAGATCCTTTGAAGAAGGCACCCTTTAGAAATCTGCAAAGACACYGAATGGTTCAGAGGAGAACTATGTCAGGGTAGGAACTGAAGAAATAACACTGAAAGGTTTCTGAGTGACAATAATGCATATGACAAATGGAAAGGGCCACTGAAATCTGAAGTCTTACAGAAGAGAAGTTTAATATGCAGGTCATCAGGGAGAGGAGGAAGAATTGGACAACTTGAAGGGCAAATCATGCTAGAATTCTGTGCAAGCCACTGAGCACAAATGACAAATACACCCAGAGACAACACTCATGCGCACAAATACGCCGTTTAATCCCAGACACTGTAAGAAACATGTAAACATTCAAGCTTGCATTTGCATACATTCTGAAAATGCTAGAGGACGTTTTTGCAAGCTATTATTTAATTTATTCACAAGGTCGATTTGGAAACAGTGTTCAAATGTTTTGGAAATACGTCAAGAACATCGTTTTATTTCATGGTATTGTGGTAGCATCTCATTATAGTAGTCTAATATGAATGCAGCACAATGAAAAAGCTATTGTGATTGTATTGTACTAGGCTAAATAGATAGAATGTTATTACAGTACTGTAAAAGGAAAGATTTATAGGTTAGCATTTGCATTTATGAGTAAGAACAGCACATGCAGCCACATACTTGGCTATTTGGACTCCCAAGGAAACGAAACCTTTTGTTATACTCAGACTTATCAGACATTTGAGCAGTGAATGACCCTGCTATTGCTGGAAAAAAACAGTAGCAAGGGAGAATAGGTATGTTGACTCTGCTTCTGGAACAGTTTCTGCTGCCATGCTCCCCAGAGGTTTTATCCCCTTTCAACAAGAACATCAGGGTCCCAGACAGAATAGGATCCAATTGCACATCAAAGCACCTTTTTTTTTTTTCCAGGATGGACAACTGAGGCACACAATTTTAGTTTCTACAGAAATGCATCCAGCAAGGAAACAAAACTACCTTGTATGAGCTGAGGAATGTCTTTGCCTTCTCCAGGATATTTTCCACTKCTATTAGAAGCAGAGGTGATGGAGGAGAGCTGAAGGGATTTCTCTTTTTTCCTGCTAAAAACATTTTGCCAACTATGAGAGTATTTCAGTAGGGTATCCCTTCATTCCCTTTTCTCCCTTGCCGAGTTTCGATTGATGAGATCTATGAGTTTTCTATTTAAAGAAGAAAATCCCAGTTTGCTTTCAACTTAGGTGAATAAATATGATCTGGAGAGGAAAGAATCCTGAAAGCCAAGTCCTTGGTGTTGTAATCACCACAGTTGTGCTGACTGGAATGAAACTACACAGATTTGTATCAGCTAAGGCTCTGGCCTGATACCATGAACACGTCTCTGTAAGCCACTAAACATCTCTCCATGCTGTCTTTTGAAAGAATAGATACTTTAGTGACAACTGCTTCCAACTGGAAATCTAATACAATAATGAGAAATCTTAAAAACAGGAAATAGCACTCAGCTGTGGAATAAGGGCTTGATGGAAAGCCTATGGAAACCAGYGGGACTGATATTGTGGCTTCACACAGGTTTTGGATAGCTCCTAAAAATGAATAGTAAAAAGTATTTGAAGGAACCAGGTGYTTCATTCTTGGTAAATACTGCTGTAAAGTGAGATGTTAACTCCTTAGACCCTACTGAAAAATCACAAATAAGATCAAAAATGCAGAAGATTTTCACATGTAAATGAATTATGGATATAGATTTTTACTATGGAATTTCCAATTATTCTGGACAAATTCTGGGTGCTTTCAGGAATCACATCTTCCTGTTCACTTTGCATTGATTGATTGTCAGTCTGGAAGAATGGCTTTTCAGTCTTAATTTATGGGGCAAGTATCTGTGTTTAACAAGGGATATCAGCTTGTGAAATGCTGGATGTTTGCTGCCAGGTGCTAAATGTCTTCATTATTGCTAAAAGTACTCCACATCCTGCTAAGGCTGGTCAGCAAGGCAGGAGGAAAGTGCTTGTTCAGAAATAAAATCTGCCTAGTGAATCCACTATACAATAAAAAATAAGAACTCCATATATTAAAAAAAAATAAAAATTAGAAGGTTTGGCCAACAAAATCTTTTCTTTTCAAAAAAAAAATCAGAACAGAGTTTTTAGGAAGCTTACTAAAAGCTCTAKCCAACCTATTGATTTAAGTAGAAAACATTGGATATTATGGAAACCATAATATATAGTAAATGAATGAATGGAAAAGTACAGAGGCAGAGAGACAATTATTCCTTAAAACAACAACATAAAGAGTTTTATATACCTGAGAAAGGCCTTTTCCCTTCTCCAAAAATCTATTTATATAAATATAAATCTTTCATAAGCTATATCCTGTGGGATCAGGAGTTCTCTGGTTTTAGCAGAATTGTAATATGAATAAGCAAATGAGTTATTGCAGGGGAAGAGTTCCTGCTAGAGTTAGAAAATAACATTATTGATCTGCCTCTGTTCATAAATAACCACTGCTCTGAAATATAAATTATTTCCAAGTAACATTTTAAGTAATTATTTTGAGATATTGAAGAGATATTTATTATTTTAAAATATTTAAGACCAATTCAATCATGTCAAAATTATGAAAAAGAAGTATTTGAAGTTTTATCATTACAGAATCCATCTTTATAGGTAGACTCAAACAAAATCAACTTCTGATTATTCCATTAAGCCTTGGTGTTGACTACTGAATTACGGATTTTTCCAAGGTTGATGATGAAGTTTAAGGCAGTGAACTATTAAGTGTTAATTTTGCCAGAGAATTCCCATCCATTTGCAGCCCACAGAGCTACCAGAGTGGGTTCTGTTAAAGCCCAGCTGCTTTCAGTCAGAACATGTTTGGAAAACATGTTGAGTTGTAGGGACCTCATGGCAAAGGTTGCCATACAAGTCATTATCAGTAGGTGCTTACTCCCAGAAGAATAATCCATACTCCAGGTTAGAAGTGAAAAGCTCTTAGTTCAGAAAGCAGCAGAAAATTAGAAACTGCCCTGGCTGTTGCTTGGTATGATCTAGTTGTCTGGGGCTCTTTCTTCAGCATCTCAAACTTTTGTCTCATTTTATGGTTATTCTCATTGACCGTGCGTGGAAACTAACCAAACATTTTGGATTTCAAATCACTGCTAAGGTCAGGTAGGTAATTTTTTACCTAGTAGGTGTGTAAACATAAGGTATTTATATGCAATCTGACTTTCAAAATGTAGAAATAAGTCCACTGACTTATTTCTTGAAAAAGAGGACACATGCTCAAAGCAAGATATCTAGTGTCTTTATGATTCAGTACTTTTATGTCAATGCAGAAAATAATAATCAACTTCTCTGTTTCRTACTATCATCTCCCAGATGAATTGAACTCCTAGAAGCTTATTACAAGTGCCAAGACACTTTTGTTTGATTCTTCTCAGTGGTCCATGTCTTCAAAATGAAATCATGATACACATTTACAAATTGAAATATTTTTTAAAGCCAATGTTCATCCCAAAGGGGTCTCTCCTTGTGAAAGTTCTGATGGATTTTTGCCTTTTACAGAAAAGTAAAATAGGAAGTAGTTTATTGTTCAATACCAGGMCTGTGACAGACTTCTAACTGGTGAATTGAAGACCATAAAACACCAAATKATTGTATCTTTCAGTCCTGCTATCATGCCTGAAAGGAAATGATTTGATTCATTAAGCATTCCGCAGGTTAAAAACAAATTATCTCCATTTGTATTTATTTGCAAATCTAAAGAGCTATCGAGCTCACAAACCTCTTCTGGCCTATTAAAACCATCCAGMACCAATTTTAAGAGTGCTTGGGAGGCAGCTTGCAAACAAGTAGCACCCAAAACCATGGACAGACTTTCCGAGAGCTCCATCTAAAACACATTGAGTTTATTTTGGGACACAAACAGGAACCAAGCTCTTCTGAAAATCTGTGCTTCATTAGGAATTCTGATTATTATTAAAAACCTGGCACTCATTGAAGGTGCTGAGTACTTGAAAACTCAGTGCTAGGTTCTCTTGAATTTCCTGTTGGAGAGTTGTTAATATGACTGGCAAGGTTTTCGAGTCAGAAATATATTTAAGCAAATTTTGAGATACATATCCAGGTACCAGATTACCTTCTTAAAATATGTTGCAATCACTGTTATAGGAAAAATAGGGCAATGTTGTTGTGTGATGACATAATTACATCTCATGCACTCAGTGCCTTCATAGAGCTACAGAAATAAAAATCTGAGCCACTCCTTATAAAGATCTGGAAATAAATCATTTTTAGCCCAGTTGTTTATAATCATAATATTCTCAACACAGACAAAAACGTAGGGCTATTTCTATTGATTAAAATGGTTGGATTAAATGCTGGCATGTCATAGTGGTAGAATTTGGAGAAGCAAAGACTCAAATTTAGGGACTTTGCACTCTAAAGCCACCAATACAAAGGGCTGTACCAAAGTCCAAAGGCAGTTAAAGCCACGGCCTCCTAGGTCTGGGAGAAATGAATTACATTGGATRAAGCAGTTCAGTACTGAGCATTTGGCTTTATTTTTCCCCTCTGGGCCACACCATTGTTCTGTCATTTTGAACAAAAGAAAAATATTTTAAAAGGATAATATTTCTAGGTCTTACAGACTTGCCTTCTCTCCTTAGCTCTTCACAGGAAAAAGAACTATGAGATAAATTGCCTTGTGAAATAAGAGAAGTTCTAATGGGTAAAATACTGAAAAARGGATTWGACASTTCTGGGCTTTTGGATAATCTTCAAATGTTCAAATATTTAATGTCKCCAATTTTAAGAGGCATTTGGACAATGCCYTTAATAAGATGATTTAACTTTTGGTCAGCCCTGAAGTGGTCAARAAGTTGGACTAARTGATCCTTGTAGGTCCTTTCCAASTGGARCTATTCTATTCTACTTCATTCTATCAAGTGGTGATCCTCTATGGGCACCAATGACGCCAATGGGAAACATAAAAAATRCTYAACTTTCTGACAGGATACAAAAAATGCCAGGTCTTTAGGGAGGACACCATTGGGAAGAATAAGCTACAAGAATGTTATACGTAAAAATACAGATAAATCAATGCATAATGTGAAAAAAATACCTTTTAAAAGAACAAGAGACTGTTTCACTTTTATTCCTCAGGTAGTTGTCAATGTCCTGACTGAGTTGTAACCTGTGGAATATCTGGGTCTATCTGAGGCTGCTATTCCACCAGACGTGCTAGAAAAGTTGTCCCTTCTCAGGTGGGTGTGGACAGTGGCTGCGTAAGGAGACTGCAACCTTCTGTCCCAGACACTGGTTGTTGTGAAGGCTCTGGTTCCTCTTTCTTAGGATGACTTATGATTGTTTATTTCCTTCTGCCTTAGGTGGAAGGTAAGAGTATCAGGGTTTTTGAGGGAGACCAGCAGTGCACTTCCTCCTAATGGTGGCTTTTTGGTGGGTGAAAGCTCCAGGGACAGTYCTGGTCTGGCCCAGCAGCAGAAAGGTGTCCCTGGAAGGTGAGAATAAATCTGGTCTCTCTGGAACACCCTTTGTTCCACCCCATCAGAGCAGATAACTTCCATCTGCAGCTAATGCAGGGTAACAGAGAGGCAACTCTGCCATATAAAATGATCTCTGTTTCATTTCATCCGAATCATCCCAGTGAAAAATTAGTCTTACACCCACCAACACCCTTAAAGGGATATGCTCCTTTTAATGTGTGAGATGAAGAACAGGAGGAGGATAAGAGATGAAAGAGAAGAACTCTGATAACTGTGGGATCTAGAAGCTATAGTGTGCTCAATTAATTAGAATCTTCTCTTGTTTAAAAAAAATGGTCTCTCTGCGCACATATTTTAAAACTGGTGATAAAATATCACTACTGCACCACTATGGAGTCTCTTTGAGATGCTCAATGAAATACTTGAATTACAAAGTAACAATTTCTATTGTTAGGAGTTGCTGCTATTCTCTTTTTATTGATGTCATAAAGTAGGTATTTATGAGATGAGGTTATTAAGATCAATAGTATAAATGGAACACCTAATTCTCTCTTTTTCAGACCAACACAAAGCATTCCTTGGGTGGAATATGTGAGAATAAAAGGTGACTGGATACTGTCAGTTAACCCTAATCCAAATGCAAAGAGCTCACCCTATTAACAATGAGTCATTTTTTACATGTTTCTTAGATCTAAAACTATCTTGTCCCTAAGTAGCCTTATGAAAGGTACAGATTTGAATTCAYTGCAGGATTGGATTTGCCACAATTACAACTAACACTGAAACTCTGTTTTTGTCTTTTTTAAAATATGAAAGACAAGATAGAAAWTTTTATTTTAAAATCCATTTGGTTGTGTGTTTTTAATAAATATGATCCTTCTTTGTGAAAAATGTCTTTTTGCAAAGAACGAAAATCTCAGATTTTAACGCTGATACCAAGTCTTCATATCTAATAAATATTGAGCTGCAAAGACACTATGGTATGAACTGAGTTAAATCTGCATACTAATGAAGAATTTAACCTATGTTTACATAATTTCATTGCTCAGACCAAGTTGCARAAGACAGTGTTTTTGTGCCAAATGCAGTCACCAGACTCTCTCAACTATTTCTAGTGATCTGCCTCTTGTTTTCATTTCCCATTTTCAGAGCAGCATCATCAATCACTACTAATTAARGCTCATGATTAAATAATATCAGCTTAGTTTAGGGGTCATCATTCAGGGAAAATATTTGCCAACAGCTGATCATGTTGTTCTTAATGACTCTGCTCCTAGAACTCCATTCTACGAGCACTTGATAACATCAGTAGGATTTACACATAGGAGCAGGATTTGAAAAGGTCATCAGTCATGAAGTGCTACAGAAAATAGTGAGTGTTCTCCATTTCCACATGAAGAAAAATTTTATAGAAGATTTTTTTTCTCAGATTTATGTTAAACAAAATACTTAGAAAATTTGGATGGCTTCAGGAATAGAAACAAAAAAGCCTCAAACACTTTTATTAAATAATCACAGCATAATATCATTCTAGTATTGCTCACTACCCTAAAATAATAATGTTTTAGTTTAAAAAGTTGTTCTTTTCAAAAATACACAGCAAAAATTGTGTTAATACTTTAAAACCTAAAAAGCACGCCAAAAAAGTCTTCAACATCTTATTTCACAGAGGTTCAGTTCCCTTATCTTAATTGTTTAGTTTGCAGTAGTGTACAAAGAGTTAATTGAAACAGTCAGGAAACTAAGATGTGAGCTTCTWCTATAGCTCTTCCCACTGGAAATGTTGAATAAGTTCCAATACCTCACAGTTTTCCTATGTGGCTATGCACAAAAACTTTGCATCCATCCAAGTGATCATAACCAGACGCAACAAATTTCCTATGAAAGTTAATATGCATAATCTGATGCATCCCAAAACTAACAGTAGTAATTGACTGGTAAAGTCTTTTCCATGCTGCTTGCATATCTCTGAGGGCTGTAAAAGCAGAGAAAAGCTATCTCTGGATTTTGCACCATCAGCTATTGCCTGTCAGCATGWGTGGTGACAGGGGAGGGTGTACAAAGCAGTGCTTTGTATGGGGGATGGGGGAGAGCCATGGTGAAGCTCAGCTCTGTGGTGTGTCCCGGATGCAGCCCCCACAGGGCTCTGCTCWGCCCTGTTCTCTGTCCTGGGGCATGTTCCTCCTGCACCTGCAGCCAGGGGCTGTCAAACCTTCACAGGGCTAATACAAAGCTCACATTTGTGTCATGCTGAAACGTATTTGAGGAGGAAAAGACCCCTGCTTGTCTGCCAGGCTGTCTATTCCCCACACTGTATTCAAAGCCTCTTTACTGTTTTGCCACAAAGGGTGAATCAGAGAGAGCAGGGAACAAAAACCTTCTAGATGGCAAATCTGAGTAACAACGCGAGAGCTGCATACTGTGCAATGCCATTATTTGACTTCAAATCTTTTGTTCTAGAGAACATTATATACCTATTACATGCTTAAATACAGGCAGTGCTATAGCATAATTAAAATGTTTGTGATCACAGAAATRAAAGGAACAGTTAAAAAGCAAAACTGCATTACCTCTGTAGGACTGCTGAACTTTGGCTGTAGGCACAGAAAGAAGCCATCAGCATGAGGCAAGGAGTGTACAGGCCTTTGGCTCCATCTGAAAAAACAAGTTAATAGGTAGAAGGGCAATTCTCTGTTGGTGTGTAGCTGTMGAAAACCACTTTCTCTTAGCTCTGCAAGCATGGTTACTTAAGCAGTGTTTTCATACCTGAAATGCTCCYGTGGACATGCTTCAGGGCACTGGCTTTAGTGGAGCTGTGCAACTCTACCTCAATACTTGTTAACCTGTACAACCTAGTACTTGCTGTAGTTTCTTCTCTAGTGAAAAAAATGGTACATTTGGTCAAAAGGAAAACAAAAGGTACAACTGCCAAAATACTTCAAATGTGAGTTTGAGACCTAGGGCTCTTAAATGTATTGATTTTTTTTTTCCCCCAGCAGACACTAACTTCCATTTAGGGAAACAAAAATAATTTTCCACAGGGAAATGTGTAAGTGAGAACTTGCAATCAGCTTTATTTATAGTTTTGCAGATAAATTGCTGCAAACACCATGCACTYTTACACTTTGTTTTGCTTAAGAATTCTAGAGAAGTCAGTAAGTGAGATTGTTGCCACAATTGGGAATCCTTAGTTTAGCTGACAAAGACCTAGCTAAAGTGTTCTAAGGATGTAGAATTAAATTAGGACTTTGTCCTTCTTTTCCAGTCGGATCTCTGAAGATGCTACATTATCTTCTATAATGTGTTTTGTCACAGCCTCTAGAGAGGACCACCTCCTTAAAAGGACAGTGTAGTAATCTAATAAAAATCCAATCTATGGAGATCCATTACTGTGCAACTGAGAAAAGCAAACCAAACAAGATACTACTACAAAACCCTCAGAATTCCTTGGTGCATTTTATGTACTRCAGCATTTACAAATGACCACATGGATCGTGTAATATCATCTACCGTGCAGAGTTTCTTTTATAGGTCCCCATGGACTGAAATGTTTAGACACAACAGAATTGAGCRGAGGGGCCAATTGTAGATTTAACAGGGAATTCTTACGGGTTTATGGGCTTGTATGTCAGCCATATCATTGCTTTAAAAATTGCTTTTGTATTTAATAGTAGGAGAGCTTGACCCAAACATAGTAACAACACATGTATCCCTTTAACTGCGCTCTGCAAAGGATTGCAGACTCAAACCTAGAGAGATATTAGCTCTGTGAGTKAAGATATCATTAGCTGCCCAGGAARGGYAACTTTGTCAATTTTCATTAACACATTTATTATGCTGGTACTTTAAAGATCAGAAGTGTTTACCTGGAAATAGTATTCTGATTTAAATCTCTTTAATGTTTTGAAGGRTTGGTCATTTCTTTATACCTCACTGCTCTTTGAGGAGAGTCCTTTGTTCAGCATCTGTAAATTGCCTGTATGTGGATCTCACTTAAGAAAGAAGAAAAAGATCCTGAGTTACTCAGATCTGTCATAAAACTGTCACTTTGGATTATTGCTTAAATGTTGGCTGCAGGCTGAAAACGGTATGTCCATGCAGCACTCGCCAGTTCAGGTGGGGCTTATAAAAGAGAAATTGTTGCTCTGCAGGGACATACCTGTTAACCTTATTCATTTGTAAAACTGGTTACATATTTTGGCACTCGCCTGTGCAGTCTGACACTGACAAAGCTTTTGACAAGATGAAGTAGATATATGGTATTTGTGTAGGGTTCTCAGAAAGTGCAGGTTCAGAGCAAACTTTATTAACTGCACCTAAGCTCTTTCTGTGTCAACCAGCAACACTTTGCAGAAAAGCCTTCAGATCTTCCACCCTTTGACCCTTAACAAGATACAAAGCTGGGTTGCAGGTGATRGAGGGCTCTCAATTAGTGGTTCCAGCTTTACATGCATTCTTCTGTTTTGYGATTCAGATGTCTTTTACCTGGCTGCAGGTTGTGTGGGACAGAAGWTGGAAAACAAGGGGCTTGTCTCAAGAGATGCTTAGCAGTTACAGTTCCTATGAACACCAAAGCCCAGAATAATGAAGGATTCATCCTGCAACTGAGTGAACTGGGTTTTGTATGACTGCCTGCATTTTGCTATATAGTCAAGGATTAACTTCTAAATAATGGCAAACTGAAATTAACAATGTTGTACATATGTTTGCATACATAACTTAGCTTTTTTAATTAATATGGCTTACATTCTCATTTAATTATATTTAATCTGACAGGTATTTTTCTACAATAAGCGCAGGATTTTCATCACACCAGGAATTTCATTGAGTAAAAGGACAAGAATTAAATTGACTAAAAGGTATGCATTTTGTGTTCATTGTGTAGGCATTATCATTATAGAGGATCTGGTTTGGAATAGAAAAAATACTGATTACCACCAAAATCTTTGCACAAATTCCTCACGCAGTAWGATTCTGGCACATATTTGAAGAAAAGAATGAAAATCATATGAGAGATAGAGAAATAGCTGTTTTACCTGAGCTGTGTAGTTTCCTGGGTAAGGTACAAGAACCCTAAGAGGAAGAGTGGAAATATAATCCCAGGTGATGCAGGTAGGCACCCAYTGGCCTGAAGGTGCATTGAGCTGTGGTTTATCTCCAGGAGCAAATCTGAGGAAACTACACCTGAGCTTTCTGAAGACTGAGACTCTCAGCAGTTTCTAACATTACTCAGCCCAATAAGAGTTGAATCTCATAGCATTCAGGACCACATACTCTATGGTATGTCTAGCTCACCTTTACAGTGCTTGAGCCATTACTCCAGCATCCTGGACACATTACACCTGCAACACAAGAGGTTCACAGCCAGGCTATGGACATGCTGTGAATCTAATGAGCCATCCCTGCTGCTGACTAATGCTAATGTGGGGGGTGTCAAGAAAAGGAATATACCTGGAGATGAAATGATAATAAGGATTTCTGGGAAATCAGATCTTTCCAATGTCTTTAAAAAGGTTTAAGGTAATCTGTTGCAGCAGTTAATTTCTCAGTCTTTTCTGTGCAGGACTAAAGTCCCCACTGCAACACAGAACTGTCTCATGGTGTACATATTTGATATTCCCCAACTGTTCCACCATGGTCATCCTCCTCACCATATCACCATGGGTTTTCTTTGCAGGGGTATATACCTGCCTCACATCATACCTTTCATTGGATACTCTCTTGGAAAATATTGCACAGGTTCAAGCTGTTGGCTTGTCTAGGGGTTTCTGTTGGGACAGACACATGAAAAGACACTTCCCCAGCTTAGCATAACCTCTGAGCTTCCCTCTGTACCTCCAGGCAACYCATATTTTCTGTTCTACCTTCCAACCCTACTGTGACACAGCAGGACAYTYGAATTTTTCCCCTGATTACATACAAGCTTTGCAATATAACTGCTGTATTGCAGGCTGGGATTTCATGTGTTGTAATCAAGTATGATCAATTCACTGCAGGTGCTATGGCAGGCAGAGRACATGCAGYCCCTGGTTTCTRAGTGCTCCAAACCTAACCTTTAAATGTTGCTACCAAGAGGGGTGATTGGCAGTGCCTTCTGYACTGCAAGGAGATAATTGTGGTGCAATGGTATAATCAAGTGAGACTTATTCTGTATTTTTGCTATCACTGAAAAAAATTCTGATAAGAGCCATATGGGGTAAAAGATCAGGGTTACAGCAATAGAATTACAGGGTTGTTTTATCCCAGCATAGGTATGCCTGAGACAAGAAGTTAACTTTTCTACAATGTGTATGCAGGCAAAGAATCTGAAAGACTGTGGACTCTATTTCTAACTCAACTTCCTGTGACCACTGAAGAACAGAAGAATTTTCAATGAGGAATTAATGTTATGAAGAGGTTTAATATCATATAGCTCATGGCACAGGAAAGATCCTTAGCTCTTAGCTCATGATAATCCGGATAGAATTTAACCTTCAAAACTTAAAAGGTGAGTCTGCATTACTTTTAAGACGAGAAAAAAAGATCTATCTAATGCTGTCATTCAGGTCTAATTCAAAGTTCTTAAAGTTAACAGGTCTCTTTTTCCTTTGCCTTCAGTAGGCTTTGGATCAGATCCTGACACAACTCCAAATGGTGTGATATGTAAAAGTGTCTTTTTTAAGTGCTCCTTGCAATCAGATAAAACTCTTTCCTAARCAGCATCATTCAATATACAGATTGTAGCAGGTAATTGTAATTGTAAATTACCGTAGCAAGCTTAGAATCAACTATTTAAGTACTCACCTGGCAAAACTGCAAAAGYTAACTTTTTCCCTCTTACTTTTCAGTATATATTTCATTTTTCATGGCTCCCTAACTCAGATATTGCAGTGGCAAACAGCATTGAATCTTTGTATAGACATAGTAGGCCTCCAAGCAAATATTTTTCATTTAAACATCATGGCTCAGTTGAGTAACACTTGGCAAAATGTTCTAAAGCTGTATATATGGCAGCTCTAYTTGCAAGTGCTAATGCAGTGGGTATGCACACTTTCTGGCAGAACACACTCCCATACACATGTGTGCTAACATACAAAATACAAAAATACAATTTCCCAGCACATCAGAAATCTTCAGAATATCTAACATTGGATGCAGGCCTGGATGGGATACTAAGCAAGTTCACAGATGAYACAAAACCGGGAGGAGCTGTTGTTTCCCTCAAAGGCAGGSAGGCCCTGCAAAGAGACAAATYACCAGACTGGGCAATCACCAACCATATGAAGTACAACAAGGGAAAGTGATAGGCTCTGTACATGGGCTGGGGCAACCCTGGGCATATGGACAGAGTGGGGAGTAAGGTGCTGGAAAGCAGTGCCATAGAAAARGACCTGGAGGTCCTGGTCAGTGGCAAGRTGAACATGAGCCAGCAGTGCCCTGGCAGCCAGGAGGGCCCAGCGTGTGCTGGGATTATCAGGGACAGCATCTCCTCCAGCCAGGCAAGGGAGGGGTTTGTCCTGCTCTGCTCTGAGCTGGGGCAGCCTCACCTTGAGTTCTGSGGGCAGTTTTGGGTGACACAATATAAGAAAGATGTAAAGCTGTTACAGASCTTCCAAAGGACAGSAATGAAGATAAAGAGCCTTGAGGGGAAGCCATGCAAGGAGTGGCTGAAGTCACTYGATCTGTTCAGCCTGAAGAAGACTGAGAGGAGACTTCACTGCASTTACAGCTTCCTTGTGATGGGAAAARGAGGGACAGGCACTGGTCKCTTCTCTGTAGTGACCAGAGACAGGACCTGAGGGAATGACCTGAAGTTGTGTCAGGAGAGGTTTARGTTGGATACTAGAAAAAGGTTCCTCACCMAGAGGGTGTTTGAGCACTRGAACAGGCTCCCCAGGGCAGTGGTCACAGCATCAAGAGTGACACTGAGACAGTTCAAGAAGCATTTGGACAATGCTCTTGGGCACAGGGTGTGACTCTTGGGKATGCTGCTGTGCAGGGCCAGGAGTTGGGCTCGATAGTCCTTGTGCCTCCCTTCCAACTCAGCATATTCTGTGATTTTGGATGTGCCTTCCATAAAAAAGACTGCTTGGTATTTTATATTCACTGGCATAATAGACTCTAATCCTCCAAAAGGAGTCTTAATAACTAATATTCACATAGGCACACATTCTGAAAGCACACACTTCAGAAAYAGGGAAATAGAAGCATAAAAGGTAAATTTACAATTTCACACATAATAGAAATTGTAGAATATTAGGGTTTTTGCAAATGTCTCAACAACAAGAGGGAGGGAAAGATAGAAATGTTTCAAGATACTTCATAACACCTAATGCTTAATTATCTAATTATAATTACCGAGTTACAGTTTCATCTTGCCAACTACAGAAGCACTGAGAATCCTTCACTGTTGTTAAATTTAATGGGAGTTGAGGCTGACCAGCAGCTACCAGTACTTCTCAAAATTGGTGGGACTGAGTTCTTTGAACTCTTGGTGCTTCATGATCAGCAAATGAGACTCTGCAGTGGATGGGAGGAACTCACAGCCAAGAACTCACTGCCTAAAGCTGAGGAAAGAATTAGGGATGAGAATAATAATGAAAGGAGACATTCATGCCAAACCAAACACAAGGGGTTTAAAGCCAGCACAGTACCAGAAAGAATGACCTAAAAAGATCACAGGTCTACTCTCTGTCAGTGCAAAGATATTTTATCAGCTTTCTTCTTCAGCAGCTCTAAGTGACTCAATATATTAACTCATGTGGCAGACACTACACTACAATAAAATATAACCAGTTGAATTTGTGGCAGATTGGAAACTTTCATTTAAAAATGTCCATGCTTGTCAACTCAATTAGATGAGAATTTACTGGCAAGACAAGCTAAGTAAGTCTTGCCAAAAGACAAGRAAAAAAGCAGACTCATCAGATAACTGTCTGAAGCAGGTACAGCTCACCAGCCTTGGCATTTCCCTCTGCTTTACATGTTTCCTCCACTGCATCTGGATGTTGTCCCGTCCCTGAACTGGTTACAAGTTCTGTTAGTCCAGGTTGCCTGTTTTATTATCTTGCTGTCTTTGACAGTCTAAATCCTTTCTCTTTTACTCTGATGTGACAGTGGGATGCAGTGAGGTGTTCATTTTTGCCCATTTTTGCCCATCATCTWGCTGCCAAACCCAAACTCTCTTATGGCCAAATCACAGTATGCTCCAACAGCCAAAACTCACTGATATTCCATGGGTGCAGGAGGACAGACCACTGCTATCAAGGGTCTCTCCAGAAATTCTTACAGTGAATGGCACTGAGCTGGGATTTTGGTTTGACTTTCTTTTGGAAAATTGAGCTGCTATTAAGTGATACACATCAAATTAAAATGTACTATAATTGTTGAAGTATTTTACTGAAGTGATTTTCTTTTTCAAGCAACAGGTTTGCCAGATGCCAGAAGCTGTGGTTTCTCTGCTGTTGCAAGGAGCTCAGAGCTAAGTACAGAGGGTGGGGTCAGCCCTGGACATCAACCCCCACCCCAGGAATGACAGCATTTTTCACTAAGCTCTCATGCTCAAGGCTTAAGTCAGGCGTTTTGCCAAACACTCAAGTCCAAGACAAATAGCCTATGTGGGTGTTTTGTGCACAGAGATTACYGAAGTTCATTTTAGCTAGATGGATAAACCTTTTGAAAATCTGGCTTGTTAAAATTAACTATAATGTATATCAGAGTTAGCTGCTTATTGAAAAGCACTGTGAGAGGAATGTAAATTACCCATGAATCAGAATGACCTGATGGTGAAGTACCAGCAGCTCTTAGTGAATATGTTTTACCAATTCTCACAAAAAATGCAACCATTTATGTACAGTAGATTTATTTTTTTTAGTAACCATGTTCCTGTTCTGTCTTTTCAAATTTTCCATTATTCCACAAAAAAATAAGGTACRACTGTATGGAATTTGCAAGGAAAATTTCAAAATTCCTAAACATCTTGATTTTTAATTTTTTTTTAACATCTCTATTCTATAAGGTCTATTTTGGTAGCAGGGCTGAAATTTCCCTGTGGGTGAAAAACCAAAGTTATTCTAAGTTGCACTTTGACTCCAGCTTTATGCACCAGAGGAGGTTTTTGATTTATTTTATTTTAATGTCAGAAGGTGAAGCTCTGGTTTAGTAACTGCTCCCATTCTTCCACAGGTCGCTAGAAAAACACAGAATATTCCTGACTTATTTTCAGGTATTCTCTAACTTAATTTTCATCCTTTTTTCCATTCCAGCAGAAAAAAAAAGGATATATTATTGTTCATAACTATCCAAAAATTTGAAACCCAGAAAGTGCAGTCTAGGATGTCACCTTGTATGATAAAACAGGGGAAGGGAAATCATCTGCAAAATACAGTATCTGGTGCATCAAAGGCATTTCCCCAAGGTATTGGACTACACTTAAAAGTTTTACCTTTCCCACAGTCAGTCAGTGTTCTCCCTTTCTTTCTCTTGCCTAGSAGAATGGCTCTGTTTTCACTCTGAAAGCCATCTCCTACTTCAGTYAGCAACAAAACCAGAAGTTGCATTGTTAAAAGGTACCACAGTCTGCCATGAACTACAACCATGGTGGAAGTACAGCCTGGAGATCAACTCTGCCATGTATTCCTCTGCACCATGTCACTGCTCAGCCCTGCCTTCCTTCCTGGCACTGCCAATCATGTTGTTAGTTGACACATGCTATTTACCACCAGGCAATGTCGTGGGGGGACACTCAAGCAAGTCAGGATCACAGGCAGAGCAATCAGGAAAAAACATAACTCACTAAACTGATGTATCTTGTTACTCAACACTTAATTTGATCAGRTTTTATCCTGGCTGTGATAATATGGGTATCCTTTTGCTACCAGGCAGTATCTCTGCATTGCACTCATCATGCAGGAGACACACACATCTAGAGCCAGAGCAATTGGATTCTGGGATGTGAGTCTGTGTAGCCTAAGACTTGGGCTGAAAACCACCTAA
This sequence comes from Alauda arvensis, assembly GCA_902810485.1. Lineage (NCBI taxonomy): Eukaryota > Metazoa > Chordata > Aves > Passeriformes > Alaudidae > Alauda > Alauda arvensis. Next base: position 2,692,578 of record CADDXX010000059.1, read on the forward strand.
CCTTACATCATAGCTCAAAGCAACCAGAAGACTGTAAAAAGTTCTGTTTAGTGATGACTCAGGCTTCATTTGATCCAACAGTGATGGAAATAAAACCTGGCAAAATTTGGTCTTGATTGATTAATATGGTGTTGACAGCACTCTAATGGGTGTTATTAGAAACTTGACAATTCTTAGTGTTTATGGGGCACCTCTATGGGATTTGCAATATTACTCATTCTGCACACACCCTAATTACAGAAATATTCATTAAATRCCTTAACAAAGTGAAAAAGCACTTTCAGGTAAATCTGGCAAGTTTTTGTAAGGTAAATGCRGCTGTAATCTATCCTATTGACCAAAGTATATTATAATTGAACAGATAAAATAATGGAAATAGAACAATCKATGAAATAGGAGCTTTTTCAATAAACACCACCCATTCTCTGCTCTCTGGATATTASAGGAAAATAAAAAGGCAATTGCATAATGAATATTAATATTAACTATATTCATAAGTGGATTAAAACTAAAAATGAATTATCAGTTTTGATTCTGAAAATACCTAAATYTGATTAGTTTACTTTTCAGTAATTAAATACTGAAAAAAAAATAATAATACTTTCGTTTCATTTTATTTATTGTAACACAATCTAGAGGTTACTTTTTTTTTGCAGCAGTGACCATCCAAACCCTGCTCCTAGAATAGCTACAGCAACCATTAGGTCTTRTAAAGTAAATATTTCCAAATAATCAACAGCAACTATATCAAGATACACATCACATGCTGCAAAACACACAGGACTTTGGCATGTGGTTCCCTTGCCCAGCCATGAACAACAASCAGTGCAGCACATGGTTGATGTCACCCTATGTGCTGTCCCTGTCCCCCCATCATCAAGGTGGCTTTCAAAACTGTAAGTAGTAGTTGCTAATAGGTCTGTTTCATGACTTTTTCTTCAAAAGCTCCTTTCAGTTACACTCCTGGCATCTGTTTCTTCCCCCATAGAAGCTGCATAACACTGTTTTACAGAGAATACAAGGCCTGATCCAGCAGCCACTGAAGTCTTAATGGAGTTCAGTAGGGCTAAAATTTTAGCCAAAGCAAAGACAGTTCTTACTGACAGGTTTTTCTAGAGACTGTCAGAGGTGCATCAGGAGGCACAGTGACAGAAGGACCAGGGCTATCAGTTGTGTGAATCTGTGTGCCTGTTTGCTGTTTGAATCACAGCAAGCAGCAGGTTGTTGCAGCCTCTGTGGTTTCTCTCCTCACTAACCTCATTATTCCTTCTTGCTCTCAGAGAGGAAACTTACTTCATCCCAGTGAATCTCTGGAGGAAGATCTTGCAAAACTTCCCCTTGGCATTACTGGATAGTGGACCAGGCTCTTACACAGATGAGAAGCAGCTGAGTCATGTGATTTTTACCTGCAAACTTTGACCCATTTCTGTATAAACTGAGACTTTTTTCCGAAATATTGCTGTTGAATTGCTTTTGGGTCATGCTGCAGGCCTCTTAGCACTTATGGCTACACATGGGAAATGAACCTTTATTTTTGGATTTGACATYTGATCTAGTTGTTTTGCTGTACAGCCTCTCTTTGTTTATGGTTGTAAAGCTGGAACTGTTCCCTCATTTTAAGGCTCATCACCCGAAGCAGTACAAGGTTTAGGGTATGAGCAAGTCAGCCATAAGCAGCAGGGGCACAGCCCTCAGCTCAGACTTGATAACTGACTGTAAACGTGCTTCTAGACTGTTGAAACGAAACTGGTTGCCTGAAACCAAACCCACAGTGGATTTAAGCCACTTCCTGGGTAACTTGAGCATATTTGGTTTTCACATGCATCAGACCTCCACAGACATGTCTCAGCAGAGAGGTGGTGAGTTTAAAGAGCTACCTCTGTCAATCGATGCAAATGTGAGATGTTTGGGGTAGGTTTGTGTTTTAAAAACTTGTGTGATGAGCCTCAGTCCATTACTGGTGTTATCAGGCACCAAACTGATAAACATTATAAGGTCTACAATGCATTAGCATTCTGGTGTTGTAGATATAATTGTATCTTTTTACTGGGGAGGGTTATTCATTATGGTCTGAAAAACATTTGGAGGTCCCTGTGAGAAAGGAGTTAAAGAAATGCAAAAGTGTTGCTTTGGCATTGTGTTATTTATCAGCTGTCTGGTTAGCATTTGTGCTCAGTCCGCAGGTTTCACATGTAAATCAAATGCAATGACTCTATGACAACTCACAAGATTTACACAGATGGGACCTGACCAGCCCTCTCTGAAGTCACCAGAGGTGGTCTGGGTTCCCTAATGATTGCAAATGGGACACACAAACATAAATATAATTTACTTTTATAAAACTTTTAATTAGGTTAATAAAATCTCTCAGCATAAAAGCCTATAGCTCATAAAAACTCAGACCCTGTGCATAGCAGGGCTGATGTGGGTCAGGATAATAGCCACAAAGAATTGCATTACCGTGCTAATACAATAGGGAAGTCTCCTGCCTCTCTTTTGAATAACCTCTCATGCAAATTTCAACTGTTGACCATGACACCAGACCTTCACAGGGCACCGAGCTGTGTTTCCCTGTGCTTACAATATATTTGATTTCAATGCAAAACTGCAARCTCATCAAAACCACACCTTCCTACCAGCATTCAATTATTTAAATACAGACTATATACAATGTGGGGGGTTTGCCTCTGAGTCTTGTATAAAGTACTTCAGTTAAGCTTACAAATAATACACGATGAAAAGGACAAAAATCTAAGTGAGAGGAAATTTTAGCCATTGGGATCCTTTTTACCTATTAGTTTCCACTTCTTCTCACCCTTTACCAGTTGTTAAAAATACTGATTCTAAAATGTATTTAAGCAACAAATATATATGTTATATATATACATATATATATATATATATATATATAAACTGTCTCTATAATAATGAATCTGTACTGTTCTTGAATTCAAAGAAAGATTTATTTGTAATTTGGGTCATTAGCTGCCCACTTACTAAATTTTTTGGTTGCATATAAAGATGTAAACTATGAAAAGTTCCATTATTTTTGCCAAATTATATTGTGTTTGATTTTGCAGGCACATAAAGATGGACTATTTATAATATGAATAATAATATAATATAATATAATATAATATAATATAATATAATATAATATAATATAATATAATATAATATAATATAATATAATATAATATAATATAATATAGGTATAATAATATAATATAGGTATTTCATATTATTTATTAAATATCAACAAAATCAAAGAATAATACATATATAAGACTATTCAATATAAAATACACATAAATGCTGTTAACAAAGCATTTTGTTATTTCATGTGCCATATTCCAGTCTCAGTTCTTAGCAATCACAATGCCAAGGAACTGGGAAAACACATGAGATTATTTAAATCACTTTCCCTTCCAACAGACAAAAGTTAATTTTTCATGTACAACAGGACTTGTGCTATACATATTTTACACTTCTTAGGGAGTGAAGAATTATTTCTATGTGTATCTAGAAAAATCCCCCAAAATATAATAYATACAGAAGTGATGCATCCAGTTTTATGTTCAAAAGTGTGATATATTGAAAATAAGAGCAAATTTAATTCTTGGGATGTGTATATGGTCTCATACCCATACCCCTATTTTTTCCCCTTCAAAATCTAAAAAAATTACCAAGTCTGTAGTTTTACCTCAGCACTATTAGCATCTCTCTCTGTGCTGTCCCAARCAGAATGGCTCTGAAGGATTAACAGGGTCTGCCATCCCAACAGATTTCCAGAGCCCAGCGTTCCAGGACAGGGATCCCTCTAACACCCACTGGCTACAGGGTGTGGAGGTTTGCCATGAGTCACCAAAGGCAGGATATGACCAGATCTACATGTCCACACAGACTGCAGCTCAGGGGGATGTTTAATGGGTTCAGTGTACTCCTCTTCCTGGCTAAAACACTCCCTACTTCAACAGGAAGGAGGCACATCATTCAAGGGGTGCAGATCCACATCCTCTGGGACAGGGGGTTTTACACCTCCACTGGTCATCCCTGGGGCCTTGTTCCCCTCTGCTCCCAGTGCCTGGCCATATCCAGGACCCCTGTGTCTCTCTCCCTCTCATCCCAAGGAGGAGCACTGTACAGGACCCAGAGCCAGCTCTGTTTGAACAAACCTTATACCCACTTTGAGCTGGATGCTGTTCCTTTCAGACCTGTCTTAGAGCCAGCTGAGTCAGAAGGAAAATCTGCCCCAAATTCAGTGGATTTGAGGTTAGATTCCAGACCCCAGACGAGTTCTGCTTCAGAGGAGCCTGGAGTCTAGGATATAAATCTATGTCTTTGTTGCAGACCTAACTGTAATTTGATTCCAGTAGTCATGGATAGGACATAAGAAAYGTGGAAATGTGTGTACATGTGCCCTGCTCAAGCAGTGGGTGCCATTAGAAAGCATAAAAGTGTTCCGGGCTATTGATTTTACCACAGTATTTCCTTGCTTGGTCTGTCTTCCACTATGAGATATTTACACCATGCCATGGYCAATGTTGTTTTTAACAGAGCTCACTGCAGTCTTATTTGAGAAACTCTGTGAACAATGAGGAGTTCTCTCACAGTGCTGAGTTGYCAGTTGTGCTGTCTGATGCTTTATTTGAAAGAATAGGCAGAAAGAGCCAAATGGAACACCAAGCTGAATTGAAATAAAGTGTATACACTGAAAATGCTAAACAGCAAGGTCCCATGAAGTAGTTTAGATACYAATKATACTAAATAGGAGATTTTATTCAKAGGTAGAGTTSAGGTTTTTATTATGTTTATCTGGAACAGAAACAGACATCTAGACCTCGTTTATCTTCCAAAATACAGCTTAAGTCATAAGATGTCCTCTTTTTTATGCCACTTTTCAATTATTCAGTTATTTTGCTAAGAGATTCACTTATTCCACTCTAGGCTAGTARGGGATTACAAGGGGGATGGAGAGAAAGGGCAAGAGAAAAGGAATTCATGTAAACCAACAAGCTGAATATGCTTCTAAGTTACAACCAATATAATTAAATGTACATCAGCTRTCATAATAAGGCTTAATTTTCATTTAAATGAAATTTGTATAATTTTTGTCCTTGGCATAAGGTGGACCAAAATTAAGCTTAAAACACAGGATCTTTGCTGACATGAATTTACCCTTCTCACTTTTTCTGCATCTGARCTCTTAATTACAACTTACAACAGCTAAGTTTTACCAAATACTTACAGCATGTGATGAAAAGCAAGCAAACAATATATTAGTGAAACTTAACTAGAGCAGATATATTTAGTGATTTCTTCTCATCCTGAACGGGTTCACTGGATGTTCTGTGGAGTCTGTCATATGTTTGGCACTAATTTGTTTTTCCTTTATGACTTGAAGATGAATTTAGCTGCACTTGCAGTAAAAGAAGAGATGACATGCAGCTAAACCACATTTCAGACATGTTGGTTAGACTTCAATACTGGATGAAATAATTTCCTTTAAAAGTAGGCTACAACAAGGACAAGGGTAAAGTCAGGTTTAGGAACAGTCACCTGGAGTAAGGTATGACATGTTGTGGCAAAATACAACAATATATACAAAAAAAGTGTCATCTACAAGGCACACAGGTAATATAYAACCAAAAATGGAATATTGTGTCCAGCTGTCCTCTCAACTCGAAGAAAAATGTAAATTCATTGAGACTGTGGTACAGGGCAGTAAAAAACAGTGGAGAGTCAGACAAGGACATTACAAAGCAGAATGGAATCAGCTGTTTGTCACCTGTTTGCTATAAGGCAAAAAATRTTGAGACAGAAAATATTAACTGTAAATTTTTTTAATCTAAAGAGATGGTTGGAAATTTCTAAGAGCACATCAGATATAGATGACAAGTCCAATTTAGGTACAGTTCATTCTGGCCTGGGAGACAAAGATCTGAGCTTTTTAGTTCTCTTTCCAACTTATTTCATAAAAATGTACATTAAAATTCCATTACAGTTATGATAGAAAGAGCTCAATGAGAACATTCACCCATCTACAATCTTATTCACAGGAATCCCTTGATGGAATCATTTTCATGGATACTGCTGACAAATAGCACCCTGTGTCTTTCCTGAAAAGCAATATTCCAGTTGGGTTCCCAGGAAAACAAAGGACTGGACTATTCAGAAGCCAATATARCTGGAAAAGGAAAAGCCAGACTGTTGGAGAAAATTAGCTGCAGGCATACATTCTCACTAAGGCTGCAGAGAGTTGTCTCTGAGAGATTTATCATTCTAAATTACCACTGGATCAACATWGGAAATAAATCTTCACATACAACCACTTGGAACTGGAAAGGAAAAAAATTAAAAATAAAGTTAGCTGTCCTGTTCCAGAATGTATTTTAGCATTTTTTTCTTGTCTAGTCTTCGGTAAAGATTTTGGTTGTAATGGGTAGATATTTTATGTCATGTTTCTGCAGGTTTTATTTTGGTTTGGTGTTTGTGGTTCTATTTTTTTCAAATGGGGTCAGCCAAAATGTCAATATTTTTTACCTGAAATTCAAGAATTTGCAAATATTGAATCATAAATACAAAAATATTTTTAGTTTTCAGATGTTAGATTTTTTTCTCCTACAATGAAATTATCTGCAAAAATGTGTCTTTCTTTAAATGGCTTCATCAAAAAATCTGACCTTCCCAGCTGCAAACATATGCTCAAATTAACTGAATTTAACATGATTCTGGGGTACAATACTTTTTAATTCATTGCAGCAGCATGGTTTCTTGACATTTAGAAGTTACAGGTATTGAGTATTCACTGGACTTAACTATGTCACCAATCCTTCACAGTATGTGTAAAAATAAACATGTAAATTATCTACAAATAATGGATTATAAATTCACTAATAATTTTAATTGGATTTCAAAATGYACCAAGAAATTAACCAAAACCTGCTTGATTTTTGCCTTGTGTAATCTGGGGAAAGWGACAGTGCCAGAATAGATGCCATTGAGGGGTTGCCATCTCCTCCACTTTGATATGTGCCACAAAGTTAATGGCTGTCTTTGGACTACCAGGCACTCACTGGGCTCCTCAGTTTTCTTGTAGCTGGAAAGTTATTGTTTGAATATAAAAGGAGACTTGTTCTCACTTCAGCAAGTTCCCAGAGCCAAACAGAAGTTCCCTATTGGAAAACACTGCTGATTTGGAAGAAGGATATAGTCTGGTTGAAGAAACCTTTGAACATGGAAATAAGAACTGTGTAAGAACCAGAAAGAATTTCTAAAAGCAAACTGGAAATCCTGGTAATGTCCACTGATACTAAAATGAGAGGACAGACTGACASACAAATTTGTATTGCTCAGGGATTTGAGGCTGGTGAAAGAACCGAGGAGGAATACTTTGCAGAGTTCAATGACTGCCCTCACAAAGCACGTTTAGAGGAAACAGCTGGCTCTGTAAGCAAGACATAATATATCCTTCACTGAATACATACATTTTAAGAAGAAGAAAAAGTGTAGCATAAAGGGAAGTGAAAGGGAAGAACAGTTTAAGAGAAAAATGGAAGTGGAAAAGAAAATACAAAGGGGAAGAATTTCAGAATGTTGTGACCACAGGAATAACAGCACAGATCTGTATTTGATGTTATGAWAACGTCTGAATCATGTCAAGAGATGTCTACAAGTGATCAGCTACTGCAATGAGGTAAATTTTGCATTTATTTGGAATCTCTTGCAAATGTCAGCACTTGCCACCTGCTTACCACCATGGTGACATAAAATACTGCAGAATATCTGAGTTTAAAATCTCCCCCTGTTCACTTCYAGCTGCAGTTCAATCTGACATTCAAGACATGCTTCAAAAGGCACCTCACCAAATGAGATGCCACTTCTTTTCTGTATAATACTTGGTGAATGGATCCTTACTTGAAAACTCTTGATCTCAGTTCACAAGAATACTTTCTGAGGGACCTATGGCAGGTCATTCTGAAGGCCAGTTCTCAAGTTTCAGGTCCTGGTTCTTCCACAATTCAGGTCAGTTCAGAATATTTTTTTTAGAATCTTTCTTATCTTTTAAGATTACCTACCTCCTCTTTCTGGACAGATGAATTATTGGAATGTCTGTGAGGTCCCTAACGCTTAAGAACTTGAATAGTTTAGTTCAGAGAAATACCAAAATCTCCCAACTGGGTTTGAAATTCGAAGATGTAAGGCTTGGAAAAGTGCTCTAATTATGGTGAAATTTCTAATACTTGATCAGTATGTCTCAGAACAACTTTTTTTTAATCTCATAAAAATTAAATTTCCTTTCTCCATGGATAGTTTATGGTAAATAACATTTTTCAAGGTTAGCAAAAAGCTTCTGTTTAACTGCTACAGCAACAGTGTCTCTATAAATCAGTCCAATAGGCAATTAAAAATTTTCCATGTGTGCAGGTTTGGTGGAGAAATGTCCATTAAAAGCCACCAAACACTGCTAAAGTGCAAGTCCACTGCTATCCAATACTAACATCCAATGGTAGAGCTGTATTTCACACAGAAAAATCAGAATCAACTTACATGAATGTTTGAAGCAAGTCATGCATAATCCACTATACCAAAATGAATATCAGAGTCAGTGGGTGTCAAAWAGAAGAAAGAAAAAAGTAACTATAAACTCCACAGAAAGTGGAAATGCAGGCATTGTTACACAGACCTCTAATCTCTTGTGCAGCACTGTATGTGGACAGGAAAAAATACCTTCCTGACCTCTCCAAGTGATCAATTCATACTCTGAAGCCTGAGAGCTGATCTGTATCTATTCCAAATTAAGTGGAATAGAAAGAAACAAGAGGCTAAAACATAAAGAAATAACACTGCGGAAAGCAGAAAGTACCTTATTCATCAGTACAAGAAGGGATGCCATTCACTAGCAAAGGAGATMTCTTCCTTTTATAAATATGCCTGTGCCTATTTTAATATCAAAAGTAGTTCAGAACTCTCAGTGAAAATAATCTCTGCAGGTACTGGTCCAAAGCCTGCAGAGATCAATGGGAATAMCTCCCTCCAGTGCAGTGGACTCTGGATCAGGCCCTTTCCCTACAATAAAGGGTGCAAGGTCCCCTTCTGCTACCCCCTTACAGTACACTCAAGTTCTGCTTTGAATCTCTCAGAAAAGCAACACGGATTAACTGAAGTGGGAGTGCCCTTTCAGATGGGGAAAGATATGCAAAATCACCCCAACTTTATTTAATGTTAAGATGTTATGTGACCTACAATCCAATGCACARTATGTGATCACCATGTGGTATAATTTTATAGCATCTTTTTTTTCCTCAGGTCTACTGAACTTCTGTTATTTCCAAARTGTAAGAAATACTCAGTTTGCTAATATAAATGATTACAATTGACAATGCATTGTCAATCCATTGCAAAGCTGATTTAATTAAGAATGCCAAGGGGCATCATTTGGGGCCAGGTATCTAAGCTGCAATTTTTTTTTGATCTCAACCTCTCCCTATAGGACCGTCCACACTGGCACCAAAGGCTGGAGGGCAAGAGAACAAAGGGAATTTTATGTGTCTGAATTCAAATTCTTTCCCTTTGAAATGAAGCGTCCAGAATGGGCAATAAAACTGTGAAAATGGATTTCTGGCCGCATTTGATGTTAAGCCTTTAGTGTCAAGAGCCAGGTCTTTTTTTCTCTCTCTTTCTTTTAGTTTTTTTCTTTTTTTTTCCCTGAATGGTCTTGTGGGGAATTTGTCCTATAAATTATTTCTTGCAGTTTGTATGCATACAGTATGGCCTTGTCTCATAGCTAGAACTCAAAAGTAGGCTATTTTGTGTGTACGTGTTTTAATCAACTTTTGTTTCCAGTAAAATTGCAATAGAAAACATTGTGCTAGAGAGAAGCATTTCATGTGGCTTTTTTTCCTCCCTATCATCCCATGTAGGAAACCTGAATGTTTATTAAGCACTTGAGTGGAAAGAGTAACTTTCACTCTGGTCTYCCTTTTTCATACCCAGGACTCACAATCCTTTGTATCATCTCTTCCATTCCCATAGTAGGATATTGCAATGCAGTAAGAAGAGCAGAGGATTAGGCCCACTTAGAATGATCATGTGGAGGGATCTATTATAATAATGATTACAACCATTTTATCTTTAATAGCTGGCCACTGATGGAAGGGCAAGGGGGAAAACGAGAGACAGAGAAATGAAAGGAATCTTGGCATATTGAAATCATGTTTTTTTCCTGAGCTTTGATTGCATATGAAAATTGTTCTTTAAATATTTATTTGTAACTAAATCAGTTGGCAATACCTTATTAAACCTGGCTAAATTATTTTAAATTGTTACACACCACTTAAGCAGTGTATTCTTCCTSTCTGAAGAAAAACAATTGTGCACATGCATGGGTATTCATGTGTTGATGCAGTTTAATGATAAAACATCTTTTTTAATAAAATCATCAATAGCAGTTCACATCCATTTCTTTGCAGATCATGTTTTCATGAAACAAGGTTACAAGCGACTGTTTTTCTACCCTGGAAAGTACAGGTATTGAAAGCAAAATTTAGTTTCACAAGTACGTGGAGAGTCCTTTATCAGAAGCCAGACTCACAGGTTTTCAAGCAGAGAATAACAAATGTTTAAAAATTTCATACCCATATACGTTAAAAATCATTTTGCCTCTSTTAAGCAGAGTTCATGAAAATACCCAAACTCAAAAGCCAAAATAAAAATTTCTCTTTGGTGGGTTCATGAGTTTCATTGTCCCTAGTCCTACATTTCTCCTCTTTTGGCCTCTCCTTTTTTTTTTTTCTGATATCCTTCCCTTGTAGTTTTCTTTCTTCAGGCCTCCCTCAGGCTTCCTGCCATCTATCCAGGCTTATTCCCTTTTCCATTGACTCTGGTACATTCTGATCTTTTTTCTTTTGTTTTACACACCACAGTTAGTTCATTTTTCTTCCTTTCTCACTYACAGTTTCCCTGTGCCTTTTCTGGTTTATTTCTCTGTCCTTGTCTMTATTTCTAATTCTCTGATTTCCATGTTTTTAAGAAAGGTTTTCAGCCTATCATATATACACCCATACAAAATTGCAGTCAAAAGATTTCTTCAAGAATCCATTTCTATCAGTATCTGAAGCCAAGAAATTTATGCTCACAAACTGATACACCAGTATCTATCATAGCAGAATCAGGGCCAGAATGCTTCAAATGAAATTATTAAAAAATAGATAACTTCATTCTTTCATATTTATTGTTTTAYAGAATGGGTCAGTTTGGAAGGGACCAGACTGGGTCATCTGGTCCAATCTCCCTGCTGAGCAGTCATCCTAGAGCAAAGGGCACAGGATTGCATCCAGACAGTTCTGGAATATGTCCAGTGAGGGAGACTCCACACTCCCACTGGACATTCTGTTCCAGTGCACAATCTTTGCACAGTAAAGATGTTCTTCCTTGCATTCAGGTGGAATTTCCCAGCATCAGTTTCTGCCCATTGCTTCTTGTCCCATTGCCTGGCACYGCTATGAAGAGCCTGGCTCTGTCTTCTTGGCACCCTCCCTTCAAGTACTTACAGACATTAATGAGGTCCCCTCTCAGCCAACTTGAGGCTGAACAGGCCCAGCTCCCTCAGCCTTCCCTCAYAAGAGAGATGCTCCAGTACWTTAATAATCTTTGCTATCCTCTGCTCACTCACCAGCAAGTTAGAAACAGTACTGAGCATCCTTGCTGACCTCTCCTAACCTCAAGTCCTTCATGACTTTTATGTGGGGCCACAATACTATTCTATGGGAAACATGGTCTATCCCAGCACAAAAGMAAAACTGTAAATATAATTTTTAGGCAAACTGTATTTTCTCTGATCTATTTAGTTCTCAACTCTCATCTAGAATTACCCCATGTAARTCCAGTAGTGCCCTGAAATTCATGCTTTTGTTGGATTTCAAGGCAGTGCGTTCAGCAATCCACAAGGAATTGTTTGACAAACTATGAGGCAGGGCATTTTTGAATGTTTACAATCCTGACTCTGGTTACAATGATWGTATTGTATGATTGTATGATATTACTGAGAGCAATAACCTTCCTTTTCTCCTGGTTGTAAGAATAGAACCAATCTCTCACACACTTAACATTCAAAGGTATGCCTTGTATAAATGAGTTGTAAAAGCCTGGGAGGATTAAAGTCTTAAGACATTTTGGGATACTTTGGGTGTTGAGGGTGCATTGCCCTGTTACCCAGTGAACTGCCCCACACCCCCCTAGAGCCAGTATCCCAGCCTGGCAGAGCTTCCAACCAGTGACAAACCTCAGGAACTGCCCCACACTCCATCCCTGGAGTTCCTCACCCAGCTCCWGAGTGGCCAAATGACTGGAAGTCCCACTGGGGAGGAGGGTCCATGGAGGCTGAGGGGTATTTAGGGATGAGCAGGAGGTCAGCACCTCTCTCAACCGTACCTCCTCTTGGAGTTCTTGTCTGAGCACTGCTGGAACYCAGGAGYTGGTAACTATATGTGTATTTTTCTGTGTCTTTTCTGTCTTTCTCCTTCTTCTAATTCCCTATTCTTGGAACATATTGAGTAACTTAAGATGAAATGGRTTTAAAATTTGCTAAGTTAATGGTCCAAGTTAATGCTGTGAGAAGTGTTTTATGTTGATTGGATGCTGTACTAAACCTTTTGCCAAAATTCCCTGGTTTTTCTAAAGTTTGCCCATAAAGTTGTGTCTTGTTTTGACATCTTGAGGATATCTGGTAGGTATTGCTATCACAGATTTAACCCAGAGTATATGAACCACTGTAGGCCCTTTCAGTGAGTCAATTGGGACCTTACATAATTCTATGTAATGGATATTAGCACAATTGGTTATTAGTATTGGATGTTTTTTCACTTCCTGTAGTTTAAGTCTGGATTTTTTTTTTCATAGAAATAAAACCTTACACTGCTTCTCTTTGATCACCATCTCCAYACTCATCTGTGGGAAACAAAAAATTGTAGAACTGAGCCAGACCTTCTCAAATCTCCTTCTTCATCTACCAGTTTAGTAAAATATAGGAATACTACAGCTTTGATTTAGTGACCAGATCCTACATCCTTCAAGTTAAGCATCTGTGAAAATGCTTTGTTAAAGCTYAGTTTTTGCAAAACAATGAAAGTTATACTAAAGCAAATTATTAGACAGARAAATCAGAAATGGAAGGAGATATCTTTYTTRCTTGTATAYACAGGTCAGTTGATCCAGATTTGCCAAAATATACATTGGTATATTTGCATATACATCTATGCAAAAACCAAATGTCTTCCATTTAATTCAGCTGTGTAAGTAAAATACTGTCACCTGATTAACCTGGTACAAAAATCCCAGTTACACACAAGAACTTAGGAATTCTCATCTCCCTCCCTGTTCTTAGAACAGACAAATCAACTCCTAGGAATACTCAAATTGATCTGAACGTTTTTCAGATACACACAAAAAAAGAAACATAGCAAAACACAAAATATTCCAGTTTCACAGACACTCTGTGAAACAGAAACAGGAACATGTCAGATATTACACATGGCTATACCAAAACCTCAGCCAGCATTTCATGGACTACATCTGTTAGCCAGGCAATGCTCTGTCCTGTCCAAGATGTGGTCAGCTTTTGACTTAAGACTTGCTAAAATGAGTTTCCCAGGATCCACTGCTACCCTACAGCCTCGGGCTTTGATAATGTGAGGTTTTGGAAACTAAACAGGATAGGACTTGGCCTGTAAGTGGAGAGGAGAATCCRAAGAGAAGCCAAAGCACTGCAAAATGTTTGGCTGCTTTTCAGTTCATGGTGGTTTATACCTTCATGCTGAGATGGGCAAGATGTTTCTCAGAGGGCCCTGGCAATGTGTCCATGATCTGTGGTTCCTCCATCCTGACCACAGCAGARCATTGGAGATCCTTCATTGCTGGTTTACATTTTATAGCTTTCTCACCCCACTCAGCCTTGCAGCCAAATTAGAATGGGAAATGGGTGAACAAAGATGCTATTATTTAATCTGGGTGTATCCTTCACATCTTCCTGAACTAAATGCAGGAATTTGTTAATCAGAGGCTACCATGCTGACATAGGTTCACCTCAGTGACAGGTACAGTTTTCTGTAAGTCCATCTTAGGAATCACTAAATATTATTTGTCATTAAAATATGCTTTTCATTATAAATATTACAGGTATGCTTTTTTTGCTTACAGTTGGCCCCAACATGAATTCTCAGAAGCACTTTTCTTTTGTTCCCCCTGCATGTGGTAAAGGTCATCTTGTAGTACTTCAGTAYCAAAGAAGTAGTATGTTCACTAAAATTGTGAAGTAAACAATAGTTCCCATGGGCTTTCTGAMTCCCCTTTTGCTTCCCCCACACACTCAAGCAACCACAAGTTCTACTATCATATCACAAGTTCTGCAATATCAGAATTTTATATGCTTTCCTTGGGAGTTCACTGTATTTAATCAAGACACTAGGTGAGAATCTGTTCTCATTATTTTGAAAACTTGAAAATGTGACCCACTTATTATGCAAAATTCAGAAGAAACAAGGTAAGAAATTAAAAATAAATAAATATATTAATTATTATCTACACTTATTATTGTTAAAGCCAGTTTTGAGGTTTGATTTTTTTCAAGGGATTTATTTTGAGGGAAAAGAAATGAGCACCAAAAGGGAACAAACATAATTTTTAAACAGTATGTTAGTGATGTGCATGACCCCTGTTCAGCCTCATGACAGTCACTCTGCTGCTGTAAGAAAAAAAAAAATTAGATTCTAGCAGAACAGGCATTACAYAGAATAAATTCCTTTCTTTTCTCAGTACCCAGGTTGTCACTAGCTCAGAACCCACTCAGCCCAAATTCTCTGTAACAGTGCCAAAGTGTTCTGTATTCCAGTAACAYACACCAAACCCTCTCTAGCACTTTGAAACTCTCTAGAAGGCTTTAATCACAAAGGAAAATCYTGGAGATTTCAGACAGGGATGCTCTCAGACCTTCAGCAACCCCAGGTCCTGTATCCATCCATGACCAGCTGGGTGCTGCATGGCAGCAATCAACAGTGTGGATTTGCCCAGAGGTGCCCATGGAGGATGAGCTGTGTGTGCTCCCAGCTGTGCTGACGTGCTGCAGCAGGCTTCAGGTGCACAAGGGATGAACTCTACCAGATGTGGTCAGTAYTGCAGTAAACTACTCAAAATAAGGGTTTTGTGCCAGAGGCCTTTGCAGCAAACCCACAAGTTTTTTGGAGGTAACTTCACAGGTTTCAGCTTGCTGGATAAATTGTAAAAGTAATTCACTGCTGGTATTGCAACAGTAGCTATTTCCATTTTKGAGCTAATTCCATTTATTTTCTGTCTTTCATAAGTGTCTGAAAGTGAAAAATAATACCTGATGATTAGTTAGATACCTTTCGGGTATAAAACTTCAGAGGAGAGAGAGTAATGATGAAAACATAAAAGTAAAAGTTGCCTCTYAGATTTATTACTTATTATTACTGTGAATATTTTTCAACTTTTAGAATGCATGCCATAAAGAAAATTCAGATGMAGCTTTCAGATTTTAGCATTCTATTTATTAACAATAGTTTCATTTAATGTCCATAAACAGCAGATGCAATTTTAGTGAAATCTAAAAGCAATAAAACTACTCATATTCTAATTCAGGTATCTTGACCCAATATTATCAGTTCTGGTTCTTACAATTATTTCGTTTCATTACAACAGTACGTGCTAAGTGCTTTCTAAATTAAGATTCATGATAGTCATTCCAGCCATGCTGAAAAAAAAAGCAGTTTTAGTCTGATTATAAAATAACCCAGTTTATTTCATTTAAATAAAATCTTGTGCTGGACAAAAAAAAATTTAAAAACAAACCCTTTCTTGATAATTCCAGTAAAAGTTTTCTCAAAGGTTTGACAGCATGATATTTAAATTAAACATTTATTTATACATGCACAGAATTCATTGATTGGTGAAAGTGCAGCTAAGGTTACTGCTTACTTATCATTCCAAGGTGGGCTAGGAGAGGTCAAAATTGCTAAAATTGAATTTATCCTTTTGAACTATGGCCTGTTACTGATAAGTAAGGCTTTTTTAAAAAGAGGCCTTGTAAAACCATGGTTCATGCCTGTTATTTTGGCTAAGTAAGAAAAGGACAATGGGAAAGAGACTCAGCTGAATTAGGGGCAGCAAAAAGATGTTACATAACCATTGTGTGTTCACATYGTGGTGTATGGTGGTTGGTGAATTGTGTTTGTTATGATTTAAAAATACATGACTGATAACCAGCTAACAGCTTAAAAAGTCTGGGTTTTTGGAATAAAACAGCTCTTCCTCTGGGGACTCTGCATCACTTCAGACCCTGACATCACAGCTGGTGCCTGAAATGATCTAATGGCCAAATCCAACACCCAAGTATTAGAAGCCATGATGCCTTTTCATGGTCACCACACTCTGTCAGACACACAGCAAAACTCAACCTGACTGAAGAAGTACAGCCATATTGCTAATGGGGTTTCTTTTGTTCTGTCTCCTTTTTTCTGAATAATATTTGCTTATCACCCTCTCTGATTAAGTTGTACCAAAAAAGGCACATGCAGGGAAAGTCGTGTCCACCTTGTAAAGTCTGTATTTAAGAGCAAGACTTGGAGAACATCATGATTAAACTGCACTGAAGTTTTTTCCTTCCAAAAGTCAAGCCTCCTATTTAGGGAAAGGAGGAAGGAACTTGAAGTTTGGCTCTCAAGTGGTATTTTTATGGATGGTTTCATAAAGAGCCACACAAAGGATTAAAACCTAATTGTGTCAGAAAACTGATGAGCTTTTGTAAAAATAGACAATATTTGGATTYGAATATTTGTGACAGATATTTACTGCATCACAATGCATTGTCTTTCCAGCCAGAACTTCTTCAGCTGAATGAGTATGCAGACTGGAATCAATCAATTAACAATTTCSTTTATGTGAGCCACAGAACACATGTCTCCAAATCTGTAGCTAGATCTGGAGATCCAGAGTGGACTCTCTGAACTCAGCCAGTGGTTAATCCACACAAAGGCTCTTTCCTCAGGGGGGTTTGAGAATGTTAGTAACTTCTTCCTACTCTGTACAGCTATCAGTTTTCATAAAATCCAAAAKAACTTGCTGTATTGGAGATCTTTGTATYCTACCCTTGCTTGAGTTTAGCCAGCATGTTCTAAATGTACTGATGTACTCMTCACACATGCACATGGTGCAATCATAATTACTTCTTTTCCTCAGCAAACCAGGCTAAAGCCCACAGAAAGAGGRCCTCTGAGATTCTTCCAGACCTCCAGCATTAAGTGCTGCACTGCCTCTTTATGCATACAACACTCATTGTTTTGTCCAGGCCAATTCTGAATGACATCATTGATTTGTGAGAAGAGTACCTAGTAATTAGTTGTTTTTTAACGGTCATGCCATTTGACATATTAAATGTTGTACATTACTTAAACAATAGGGTAGAAATATCAATAGTCTGGTGCCACTGTGTATGGCTCCTTTCCATTAGAGTGCATCTATGTGTGTGGCTGTGAGTAGTGAGTTATGGGGGATTGTTTCTCCATGATATATCTGGTGAAGTCAGCATTAACTTCTTGTACAGTAGATCTCTAGGGGTAGACAAACATTAGTAGGACTTTATTTATCTTTCTGTGGCTTGATCAGAAGATTATTTTCAGGTTTATTATGACATTTAACTGGATTTTACCCCGAAAGATTCTTTAGCTGGACCTCCTCTACCATTTGTCTCACTGGCAACAGGTTCAGTAGCTGTTTTCTTCTCTTAGGACTCTCTGTAATGCTAATGACAAGGGTTATTTTGGGTCTCTGTTGCTGCTGTTTTCTTTTTTCTTCTACCAGTGCTGCTGTGTAGCCTGGAGAAAGGATGATGTAAGAGGGAACTAATCCTCCTCTGAAGGTTGTTGGAAGACAGAGCCAGACTTTTCACAGCAGGGCACAGCAGAATGAAAGTCAACAAAGAGATTGAAACACAGCTCCAWCCCTCGAGGTTTTCATGAACGAGATGGACAAAGTCCTGAGACACCTGGTCTGAATTCAATGGCTCTCTTTTGAGCAGAACTAGAGACCTCCTTCCAATCAGAGTCATTCAATCACCTTATGATTCTTATGGCCTTTTAAATTCACTTCCTGTACAAAGATATACCTGAACACACTGCCTTGCCATAAGATTTCAATCTAGTGAAAGATCAAAGAAGAAAATTTACCTTTAATTGATACTGCTTTAATATAGTTTTGAGTCTRAGACACTTCAGTCAGATAGTTCTGTGAAATGCAATGTCCTATGTAAAAATAGGGTATARTCCCTCACTGACTTTTGGTAACTGTGGCTAACTTGAAAAACTGCACTGGACAGAAATGGTCCTTAGGGTCCCTAAAGCTGTTGATAGATTTTCATGGTTCCTTAGGCCATCAGACCTGTAAGCTTGAAATCCTGCTATAACTTTATACAAATGTGAAGGAAACGAGCGATGCAGGTTTAAATTCCCTAAGATCTCTAGATGGTCATACATTCACTTGAAGAAYAGGAATGTTTTATACTGATGGTCATTGGATGCATTTAGGCCTCACCTGGCTTTGGGTGATTTCTTTAAAAATATCACATTACTTAGAGAACTTGCCTTCAATAAAGTTTTTGTATTATGGGGAAAAGTTATTTACAACCTTGGTGGGTTCCCCTTTGAAGTCATTTGTCTTGTTGAGAGGGGAAGTGGAGCTGGCCTTTGAAGAGTCTCATTTCATCTTGGATCTCTCCCTTTGAAGTACACTTTACCCTGTAGGCATTCCCTGTGGAAAATCTCTCATTGTTCATGGGTCTCCTAAAAAAATATTCCCCAGAGGCACACTTCCCTGAAGAATAATTTACCTTGGAGATAGAAGCAGTGATGTATTTTTCATCCTTGCCAACAGCAGGCAGGGTCTAGTTACACCAACTGCACAAATGATTACATAAAAAATATATAGGGGATTACTAATTTAATATGTAAGGGGCAGTTGGCTAACAGAGTGTCCAAATCTTGATAAACAGAACTTCCTTAATGCTACTGAAAAAAACAAAAGAAATTTCAGTAACAATACTCTGCCTTCAGACAGACTTTTTTGAGTCTTTGATGCTGAAATCTTCTCATTCTCATGCTCCATAAGGAAGAATTCTCTGAAAGCCTGAAGAAAATCCTGTCAGCCATTTACAGGCCTGATGCATGTTGTTTGATAGTGTTCAAAGATAACCATTCTGAGTGTGGTAAAATCAAAGAGAAAGTATTTTTTGTCTTTAAAGAATTTTCACTTTTTTCTTTTGTTATAGAACTTCGACAAATGGAGAAAGAAAACCTTTCTTTATGGCTCAGTGCTCATTGAGGTCTAGTACCTCAGTGAGGTTGCAAACTACAAATTAGGAACATAAACACAAACAAACAGCCACACCTATGGTCCATAAAAGCTTTTCAACCATTAAAGCAGCGTTACTTCTGCTGTATCCTACCATTGCCTAATTTCAAAGGCATAATAAAGGGTAATTGCTATGCAGACAGGATCAGCTCTAGGCATAACCAAAGCAAGCAACTAACTTGGACAGTGAATTTCCAGAAAGGAAATCCAGYCATGGCTCTGCTACCTCTTTTGTTTATACCACAGCTTCAGAAAACCAGATACACTGCTGCAGCTGCCTCAAGGTTCATGGTACACAGGTGAGGGGGCAGGTGGGAGCTCTCCCAGAGGCACAAATCATTGCCCCAAGACATCTGATCCCCTGGCAGCAGGAGTATGAATCTGACCTTGTGTGACTCCTCTTGGTGCCTCATTTCTGTCTTTTTCTTCACTGCAGAACTGACCTATTTTTGGTCCCACAACTTCCTCTGAAGGGKTGCAGTGCTGGAAGCCTGAACTCAGCACTGGGTTCAGAACTACAGATAAATCTTAAGCACTAACTTACTTTAGTCTTTGTTATCAGCAAGCCTACCATTTCACAGAGCTCTTAGATCACTCAGGAAATCTATGGTAGATTAAYAATTGTTGCAAAAGTATCAAATTCTCACATTTCAATCTGAATGTAAAGTGAAAGACTCAGTGTTTTGCAGTGGGTAGCATAGCATGCAGAGTTTGTGGTTTGTTTGTACATATAAGCATCTTCATAAAACTTAAATTACCTCTGGAACTGGAGGATTCTGAGAGGAGATAAGAGCTTGGCCAACTTGAGTGGTTCCTTTTAAAATTATGTAATTGATTTCAGTGAAGATAGTATGATATTTCCCATTGCACTATATTTAAGTATTAATGGATTTTTCCTATTAAATCTCTATCTCTCTTCAAAGGTTATAAGGCAACCTTTGGCCATCTTACTTGTTTGATAGTATAGTCCTTTCCATGGCAACAGATTGTGATGTCATGCATGACCAGATTATTAGGTCAAAAAGTGCCCAAGTTAGATTTGAAGGAAGAAGTAGGAAAGGTGCTGAAACTGCATAAGCMCTTTTCAAATTTAGTATTCAAAAGAACTGGAAAACAGACTCAGAGTAATTGCAATAATTTTTTAACTTACCTGRTCAATGAAGCTTTACAGTTGTGTCAACYACTATTATTATATTAAAAATAATAGGAAGCATTAGCAAAGACCATARCACAGACAAACAAAAAAGAGCTCTATATAATATCAATTCCATTCTATCATAGCCTATGTAGAATTTTTAAAAAATATTTACTTTATCAATGGAGAACTAATGAGAGTAATGGATATACACATTAAAAACATAGGTGTGAATTTGACATTTTTTCCCATCATGAGGTTCCAGGCATTCAGAMCCAAGATTTCATTTCATCTTTGTTTAGAGAATGGGTTTGTCCACATATGGTTTTAAACAATCCCAATAATATGTTTATATGCAAGGTTTTTACTCTGGTCTGTGAACACATTAAGTACCTTTGGATGYTCTCTGTAGAAGTTCTCAACAAATTCATTTCTCCTGCAGGCCAAGATTATTCAAATGTGTCTATTCTCTTACCATTTCATAAAATTTACTAAGTTACAAAGGATCATTGCTTTTAATGTTTGTTTTAGTTGATCTGATTCCTCCAAGGATACACTTCTCTGAAATCTACTTGCTGATCCAGGGCAACTTGGCTCAAGGTAAGCATGGTCATTTAAACAAAACAAGCTTGTTTTTGCAAGTCTGGATCAAACCCACCAAATACTATGGGGGGAGAAACAGTGCCACAGACTATTTMAACAACCACAGGTTCCTTTAAAGCCAGGTCAAATCTCTCTGTTGCAACACTGAAGTTTGAAGGTTGCAGRTACCATTCCTTACATCAAATCATCAATCTATAAAATGGGAGAAACACCACATTTTAATACATATCATACCCACATGTAAGGGTATTAAAACACTCATTCACCACACAGGGTAGACTGGGAAAATCACATGGGAAGGTAGAGACTGGGAAAAAATTTGCTCTATATTTACTAGTTTCATTATATTTTCCTCTGGAAAATGTACTATTGACTCCTCTTTGAGAAAGAATATTGAACTAGATGAATCTCTGGTCTGCCTGAGGATGTAAACTCTTGTGTTTACCTTGCTGTAGAAAATGTTGAAAAGCCTGAAATCAAAGGGGAAGTATTATGGCTTGATTGTACTTTTATAATAAAGTCCATCCTTTTTAAATAAAGAGATTATCAAGTTCCAATGAATTCAAATTTAAACTGTGTCTATAAATGTAACATTGTTTACATCTTTCATTTATGATGATATTTCAACTAAGTTGTTCTGAAATTGCTCTGCTTTTCTGCTATGTCATAAAGTGGAAGCATATATTACATTAAGCAGTAAGGAGCTGTATCTCATTTAAAACACATAACCACATAATTTCATAGATATATATCTATATATAGATATATATCTATGAACAATGAAATTGCCCCAAAATTAAAACCCTCTTGGCAGTGTATTTGTAAACACAATCAGCCTATAATCCAATAAAGAGACTCTGCTTTGAATTAATGTGAATTGCTTTTCTATTCTGCCTTTACAAATATAACTTTTCATCTGAACTTCTTCACTCCCTCTATTTGTTTCACTAAAAATAATTGTAGTGATTTTCTTCCTCACTTGTAAACAGCAGAGGAAACCTTTGAAAAGAAGAATAAAATGGAGTTGGAAAAAACAGAAAAAAAAAAAACCAAAATAAAATAAGCAGTCATAATTCCTTTTATACCTGCAAAYAGAAAAAGCAAATCTAATTTCTCAGAACTTCTGGTATTAAACAGTTTGCATGTTAAAAAGAAACCATCGCTTCAATCATTTTTATGATTCTGATAATGAAAATGAAAGCTAGATTGTTAAATGGAAAGTGCAATAATTTTTT
>CADDXX010000059.1:2714975-2741798 GCA_902810485.1 Alauda arvensis
AAAAARGRARMMRTTYYTTWAWTTTTTTTAATTTAAAACAAAATTTTCCAAATTACAACCTTTTAGTTATAATTCATTAACCTTCCAAACAACCATAYTTGGGACAAAAGCAATCTTAAGACATAACATACCAATACAAATGAAGTATTTAGAAGTTCATCCTTGACAAGACAGGAATTCAAAGGGAGATGCATGGCATTTAATATTTTCTGAACTGAGTTAAAAGGGGAAAGGAAGAAGATCTTATTCTTAATATAAAGTACACAGAATTTGGAAGGTAAATTGAAGATTGATATACTTGGAACATTCAAAAACAAGGTTTTGTTTCTACTCACTATGTGCTTTTCTTCAAGTTTCCGGRTGATGCTGAAAACAATTTGGGGAAATGACTAAGAAAGCTTTGCTTAGTTGTGAGGATTTGTATTTTTATATCAGGAWGATGAAGAAATATTTTCTAATGAATTCTTAATCAGCTATTAAACTTTGTCTGCTAGACATGATAACTATATAGACCAGATGGTATCAATTCCAGCTTCCTGGCTGGTCCTAGAACAATTTATACTTATTTTCTCAAAAAATTATATTTCTGCTTTTCCTAATTGGTAGGTTCATCCCACYGATTTTGGCAGGGCAGTGGAATCAACCCAGAAAACCCATTTGAGGAATGAGGAGGGGAGGATGTGYAAGGACTGGAGTTCCATGCTCTACTGGGTTTTCTGCATTCTTTCTCCATTGTGCTCCAGAGGATGTTTAGATAAGACAGGCAGGTGATAGTCAAGGTGCTAACAGGCAAATACCAAAGGCTGTGGAAAGTGAGACTCAATGAGGTACWAAAAGCCCAAAATTTGGGAAAGAACTGGTAAATTCAGGAGAACCTCATTTCTGTCTCCTTGTAAGCAGTTCTAAACATGGGACTACCACTGCTCCTCCCCAAATATGCAATGATTACACAGGAGGGGCAGSATTTGCTGACAGAGCTACTAAATGAATTGCACATCTTTAGTGCTTTGTAAGAAAATAAAAGTACATTGTCCATCAGCAGAAACCTGTGAAATATTTACTGTCATCAAGAAAAACTCTACATTTTTAATTCCTATGTTTCCTAAGTCAAGCCTTACTTTTGATGGAAGTCTGCAGGTCCAAAGACCCGCAGAGGTCCAAAGGTCCCAAGAAGGGACAAAAATGAAGCTGCAAGGCTGAAGGACTGAGAGTTTGTGCACACAGGGGAACCCATGGGAGCAAATGGAGGCCAGGGTAAGTAGGCACAGCCTGCAGTGAGTCAGTGCTGCCCTTTCCAATCCACCTCTTGGCTGGAACATTCAGTGCCTCCCAGACAGGACATGCCACAGTCCTTGCTTGCCCTCCAGTGCCCCGCACTACATTAGGTGGGAGYAGTCTCCTTCCCTGGAGACTGCCTGTGTTCCACCAGACCATGAAGAGCCCACTYGGCATTCCATCAGCCTTGGACAGCYTCTTGCACATGGCAGGCCRGCCAGAGGCTCTCCYAGGCTGTCCTTSCCCARGACCCCATGGAAGATCCATCTTTCCTGCTCTTCTGCTTCCCTTTCCAGACCCACTGGCYCTCCCTTCTCCCCTGGTGGCTTTGGATCACAAACTGACTGTTTCTTTCAATCCTCCAGCTCAGATTGATTGCAGGCCTCTGGGAGTCTGTGGCCAAAACTAAAGCCAGGGACAATTCCTGAACAAGTAAGCTCACAATGCCCTGTTTATTTATACAGCACAAATGATTGAAATCATTATGCCCCAGACTAGTGGGACCTATTTATAAACAGCATCTTAAGATGAGCAATATAGCAGGACTCTCCACTGCTTCACAATGAGCGCCGGCACCATCCCCCCATCCCCACTATAAAGCTCCGAGGCCCTTCTGACTTGCCACATGAAAGACACATTCCTCGCCTGTTAAATTAAAATCTAATCATATTCTGCAGTAAACAAGGCACAAAGAACACTCTCAAAACTATGGGATGAAAACCAGCAACACTAAGGGCCWAACTCTCCCCTCAGATCTATCCTACAGCTCTTTGACAAGTGCAATCAGTTAAACATTTGAGGGCTTGACAACAGCCACTCCACCAGACGTTTGATCTGACTGGTATTCCACACTCTTCCATAAATTATGGATCTTCAGATCTGCGTGTCCTCCATGTTTGTGATGGCGGGTCTCCAACAGAGAGGAGGCTTGGGAAGAAGTGGATATTTCTCTCAAAACACTTAGATTACTCCTATGTTTCTGTCTATACAAAGCAGATCTGGAACTATTTAAGTGGGCATCAGTTGYGTTTGGAGCCTTGGAAAGAATAGCTTTTGCTTTTCATCCTCCTCAAACAGCGATCCAACCTAAACAAAATGTGAGATCTAAACGGCAGCCTCACACTCCRGTGCCATCTGGATGTTTGACTCACAGCAGCACCCTTTTGCTCTCAAAATGCTTACACCATGGTGTAGCAGCCTGTAGAAGGGAATGGGAGCAGAGCTAGAGCTGTCAGACACTGGCAAACCCCATGGGGAGCCAGGGGCAGGCTTTTCAACCTGTCTCATGTCACCCTTGAGTCAACATGGATGACAGGKCCCTTACAGAGCCTATGAATCAAAAGTGAAGGATGTTTTGGCTTTTGATGGTCTTACCAGTTTACTTAACTGGAGTAATCATGATGAGGCTTTGATATGATTAGAATTTAAGAATTAATTAGGCATAGTCCCTCCATGGTATTTTGTATTTTTCTCTTCAGATGGAGAACAAGCATTAACTAATTGGTCTTCAGAAAAACACTTTTATTATTACAATTTTATAAGGTGGAAACTAGGAGGTTAAGTAACTTGCCTGAAGTTATTCACTAAGTTGCACTGGGATTAAAATTTAGGAGTTGCTGGCTGCSAGCCCTGCTTTTCGACCACTGGACCTGTGCTTCTTATTAATTTAATTAATTTAAGAATTTAATTTCCTTGGCAGAGAATGCACCTTTCATKTGGTAAGTCATATATTGCCATTCTAATGAAGTTGAAGGAAGGTGAGAAAGCGAGCTGATCTCATTGTGAACTGATGAAGAGTCACATCACAATGATCCTGTTTAAAAATCTTTATATAGTATAATACAGTTTCTCATTCCCCCAAAAAGCAGAGCCTTTTTTCAAAATATGGATGCTCATAAACAACCATCCAAATTTCTATTGAGCCAACTAGAGAAAGAAATTGAAAGCTAAGGAAACTGGCATGTAGGCCCCTCTGGTATTTTGAGATCTATTTCCTACATGTTTCTTCAAAATTCAGGGAATGATTTGACACCTGTGTTTACAYAGTATTCTTCACCCAGTCCTCTTCTCTTGGTTTGAGTTCATGCCTGTGTTTTTTTCCTGTGATATTCTTATTTTGAAGCTGCTCTTTTCTTCTAGAGTGGACTACTAAAAATCTGATGATCCAATATAGACATGGGTGTGTGTGTGTGTGTAAGATGGCAGCAACCATACAGACAGAAATAAATTTGCATGTCTCCATTTTTCTCAAGCTAACCTAGTATATTAATAAGGAAAGTACTGAAAATCAATGAATCAGTAGTCYCCATCTGGAGGTGACAACTGCAACAAATGTCTGTGTATCTGTCTCTGTGTAGAAATTTTGGACAACATCTCCATGTATATCCATCCCTGCTCTAGTAGAGCCTCTTATGAAAAGAAGCCCCATGGAGAATTCATCTACTGCTAGACAGGCTTTGTTGACATTACGTTCCAGCTCCAAGGTGGAACTGTGCAGGTACAATTTACRTAACATAAATTCACCACTACAAAATAAAGATCTTTTATTTTCYTGTGGAATAACTGTCAAAGTATAGAGCCAAAAAGGCAAAGAGAGAAGTGTCAAAAGGATGCTAAGGATCATTATGAAAATGTATAGAGATTTGAAGGAAGAACAAAATCYGTGTCTGAACACAGACTGGTTTCTGCAACAGAAAATGAGCACAGTGGCTGTACACACATCCCAGAAAAGAAAGATCATTGYCATTAGTGTGAGAAAAACCTTGATGATACAAGGCACAATAAAAATAGTGAGTAAAAAGAGAATGTGATAATATGAATAAAATCTATGCCAGAGGTTTAAGTTTGCAAGGCTGTGCAAAGCATTCATTACTGAAATTGTAGTCTGACTGATAAAATCACCTAAAAATAATTTTAAAGAGCATATAGAACAATATAATTATTTTTGTGCACCACAGATACGCACACATTTACCAAAAGCTCAGTAAAAGTGATTTACTTAAACTGCAGAAAGGTTTTTGACACTCACTTCCTTTAACGTGTTTGTTTTCTTTAAGCCTGAATTGTTTGTTGGGTCTTTGTCATTGTGGTTCAGCACTGAAGCAGTTTCCTAGAGGGCCCAAAAGTCTTTGTCCATTCAGCTACACCTTTCAACTGTGTTCTCAAGTATGAGTACAAAACCTGTGTCTCAACCACTTTGTCAGCAATGGGCAGGTGGGCTTCTCTTGGGAATGCATGGCATTTTTGACAGACTGGAAGTCAATACAGAGGAAATTGTAGAAATATATCCATAATGCCCATTTGTCTCAGGCCTTGTGCCAGAGGAGCCTCCTAGTCCACATAACTCAGATGATTACTGGTAACATTGACAGGTCTAGTAGTATTTGTCAGATTGCCCAGTGATCTGAGTGACCCTGTGGTAAAAATCTTCTCACTGATTGTTATGGGGGTAGAATTTTGCTGAAATCCGGGATTAGTTCCCTCCAAACTCAAAAAACTTGTTCCAGAAGTGTAAAGAATCCTCCCAACTTTTTAGGAAGGCTTGTGAAATGGAATAATGTAGAAGAAAAATAAGTTGTCATTCTCTTGACAGAGATGCCAAAGCTCCTGAAAACCAGCAGTATTTCCCCAAATCATGTGAAGCTGAGAGCAACCTGGACTCTGTGGCATTCCTACCAGGAGAGCATTTCCTATCAGGAAAGTAGTCACTGCCACTGTCAGTAAAAGACAGAACGGAGGGAGAGGGGCAGTGATGTTCAAGCTGTTTGAACTACTCTCTCCTTTCTTTTTTGTCCCCACCTATTTTTCCTCTTTTTTAAAAATAGATAATTGTTTCTCCTCTGTTATCCTACAGCTAATTTTGGATTTCCCATAGTAGGTTGGCCACTTCTTTCCACTTATTTTCTACTCCATCTTCTGCATTATTTCCATCCTCTCCACAGGATGAAGTGTGATTTTGAATGGAGAGATTATGCCATTTCAAGGCTAGTCATTCCACAGTTTCTCAAATTTCCTGTGGCAGAAATGTCTCTTAATTCTGTACACCTTCTCCTGGAAACCACTCTGCTTCTGCTAGGTGGAGAGTCTAATTCCTATGAGTTTGTAGCATCCAGTTTCATGTCTGGTCCTTCCTTACTATTTCTGTGTCTCCAAAGCAATTCCTGTGGCAGAAAACCTTGAGGGTAATCCCAATCACCTTCATGTAYACCATGTGTCCTTACATGCTTGGTACAACTGAGAAGATGAGCTTGTGCTTCCACCACAGGGATCTCGAATTCAGCAGACACAAGGTCAAACGAGGTCAAAGTAATTTGGAATTCCTATTCCAAATGCAAGYTGAGGCCTTCTACAGGCCATATGGAAGAATGGAGCCAGAAGTGGGACAGTATTGACACAGCATTTCCTTTTTCTCTGTATTGGATGTTAAGAGAATTACAGCCCCTCACTTCACCATTTTTGCCAGAAATTTTGAAGCCAACTGTGCTTCCAGCTATACATGTAAATGATTGTGGGGTTATATGCATGAAAACAAGAGCAGAACTTAGACCACAGATTTTCCAAGGAAAAACAAGTGCTGCATTTTAGGCAATTAGGAGCAGTAAAGTAAACATTTAGTCACCATTGACTCATGAGCCGAAAAACACAGTAGTCAATTACAGCTTTCGGCAGCAATAATTAATATGGTGTTGATGAAAACTGTGGTTTCCACTCAGCATACAAAGCTATTTCAGGTAATTAAATGTAACCTCATCTATATGTAATTTGTCTTTAATCTGCACATGATACAGTATTTCAACCTCATATGTTGTATTCTGGAATAAAAATAGTATTAAGAACGTTACCTAAAACATATACCAAATCACCCTAGCAAAATGTTTTCATTTAAGTCTATATCACACTTTATGATTAAATATTTGACTATGAAAAGGTTTGTAATTTAATCATTTGCCCAGTCTTTCTTATATTACTCCCCATATCTGATTTATAGAGATAAAGAGATCAATTTTAACTCTGTATACCACACAGACATTTATTTCTTTGTATGTTTTAGCATCCTGAGGCTTTTTCAGACACATTAAATAGAAAAAAAAAGTAAATACTTAGAGAAAAGATCASTCTTGCCATTTCTGATGAAGAACTTGTGCTATTATGAAGCTTCTGAATRCATAAAGAGGTGTTATGTGCAAAGTAGTCTTTACGATACTGTATTGACCTGATTTTCCAAAGTGCAGATTATCTACATTTCTCACTGAAACTAATGGAACTTGAAATGCTTCTCTGAAAATTAATGTGTATCACTGCCCTCTAAGTCACTGCTTATAAACCCTGGTAATTTGAAGTCCATATTTCCAGCTTGACTGCCCARCTACTTCCAGCTATAGTCATAYAGCAGGAAAAAATGGAAGGAGAAATTATATTTTATCTGAAAAAGCTTCAATGTACGTATTTATAGATTTACAATATTTTATTTGCATGCTACACTTTTAGAGGTTTCTTCAGAAACTAGTTGCCAGTTGAAGCATCAGTTTCACATGATTGTTAACCAMAGTGTACCTTTGCTGGACACCTGCAGTGTCATTGCTTCATAGCAAACACACCTGATATTTTTACATCTGAACTGCAGGCAAGGCAGTCCTATTAAGCTCTTAAAATAAGCCTCTARGAAAGATGAAATTTTATACAATATGGAATTAAAAAGAGTAGCCATTACCTTTAGAAAATATCTTTGCCACCTTTGTTAGCACAAGGAAATCTTGTTCTGTAATCCTATCAGAGCCTCTCAGTTCCTAAATAAATTGGACTGTTATTTTACAAGAAAACATTAGGTTAGTGGGCCTTTACTTCTGTTAGCCTTTCTGATGACTAGCTTAATTCAGAAAAGGAGGCTAATTCCCAACTAAAGCAKTATTCTTTCTCCCAAAATAAATAACATGAAAACATGACTAAAATTCCCAACCAAAACAWTTTTATGCTAATRGCATGCAAAAATATTCTGTATTGGTGRCTATCATTTTTTTTGTCTTAAACATTTACTATGAGATTGAATTTTCAGAAGCACTTAAAATGTCTTTGAGCTAAATTCAGGAAAGATGTGTGGTCCATTTAGGTGGACTTTGGGTCCATGAAATGTATTCAATATAAAATTGTAAGACTCTCTGATACCAAGGAAATTCCCTGGATTTGACATCAAACAAGCTCCTTCACTGAGCATGAGGAAGAAAAGTTTTTAACGCGTCCAAAAGAAGCACAAGCCAAAATAAATGGCAGAATCAACCAATAAATGAAAAGCACAACACAGTGCCCTACGTGGGCATGATCAGTAAGCCTTTTTGTGTTATTTATTTGAAGGAACAAAGGGACTTTTCCAGAAACCATCTGTACATTGTTAAAGAGGAGTGAATTACCTACAGCCTTCAAAGGAAAATGATGCTGTTAAAATAAACTTGGGGGTTGGAAGGAATTAGGTTACTAAACATGGGGCTGAGTTAGAGCTTAAGCATCTCTCTGGATTTTGTCTTGCTGGTTACACAAAACCCAGGTACACAGGGATGGRGGGTTTCAGCAGAGAGACATTGCCACAGCTCTCAGATCTGGAGCCAGACCTGCCAAATGCCTAAATGCTTTGAAGTTGTCTTCTAAAGGACCATAACAATAAGAGAAGGAATAAAAACCCTTAMTGTCCTCTGGATAGAATGTAGAGTTACAGATAGTGGGCTAGATTTCATTCTCAAAAACAATTAGCTAAGATCCTAAAATTGGGAGTTTAAAATAATCCTGTGCATAAWGGAGTCTCTGGAGTCACCTTTGGTTTTGCATGGTTGGAGCACTTGGGCATGTGTTCAAGATYCTTGCCACAACCAGAGATAGAAAACTTCTGTGCACTTTCAAATGAAAGATGAGATTTTCACATGGTCACTTCATTTCAAGAWGGGAGGCCTTAATGAAAACACCAGTTAGGGCACGTTTCATGATAAATACTGGCAATGCTCTAGGTCTTTTCAAAATTCATGAACCTCAAAAGAAGCCAGGCAAAATTTCTTGGTTTCAGATTTCATAGAAGCTTRTAGCTCAGCTCCAGTTTGTCCTAAAGTTCACTGAAGTTCAGCCTTTCAAGTCATTCTGATTCGATTTATGGGGTTTTTTCCTAAACCATATAAAACTTGGGGTATTACATGGATTTGACATGAGCCAGGTGGAACTCAGTAGGTCCAACWGTGTTTTGATTTGAGATTTTGAGTCTGTTTAAATACAAAACAGAAAGCAAAATTCCATTTTCCTCTGAAGCCAGAGGAAAGTTTCGTATGATCCACTGTGTGCCAAATTCACTTCCTGCAGAGTTCTTGAGACTCACAAAGTCTCAGTTATGTTTGCATAAGTGAGCAGTGAGGGCTCTGTGGGGTCCTAGCACAAGGCCTACAGGGAAAGCCAGGAATGCTGGAAGCAAAGGGAAGGTGTAGATGTGCCTTGCTGCAGAGAGTTTACTTCTTTTACCTCTCCCAAGAATGCAGAGCACCACGTTTAGTCCTCACCATGAGATTTGCCAGAGCCTCAGGCTCTGTTTTCCAAAAGACATGGTAGACTAGTGTAGCTTTGCATCGAGTACATTTACAGTGTGTCCTCCATGTGCTGAGAGGTTCCCTCTTTCTTTCTGTCACAGCTAACAGAGGCAGAGGACATTGAATAGTTTTCAAATAATTTTCTAGAATTTGAATAAATTTTCATTCTTTGTTCAGCTAAAAGTTGAACATTGAAACTCTTCCTGAAGTAACAATTCCAAAAAGTTCAGATTAAGCCTCCTAGGACCCACTAATGCAATAATATCAAAGTAAACAGTGTGCTTTTTAGCCATCAGATACAAAACCATTGTCAATCTGATTGARAAATATTTTATAGATTTCTTTATTGCTATAGTAAAGACATATTTTAAAACTATTCTGTGAAATGATTCATGAAAATGGTTGCCTGTAGCAGTCCATGGAGCTGCTCAAGAATCAGTTGCTGCCATTGCTTTTCTTGTATAGTTTCAATAACCAAAACTCATATTTGAATTAATTTAGCTTTTTTTTCCTTTATTTTGTCTCTAATTTTTATATTGAAGTTCTTACTCCAGTTAGGAGGCCATGGCCAGTTGTCATGCATGATGGCATAATTTTAAGTAACAAGATTGCTTAAAGTGAAAACTGCATTATTTTAAATCCTTTCTTTTTCCAGGGTAAAAACTCAGTATAAAGTTTTGAAGGATGTATTAAATGATTACCAATATTTAYTGGTTTAGCAAGAAGACCTAAGATCTGTGTCTTTTATGTCTCAAACTGTTATTCTTATACAGTTATTAAGCTCCCTCCAAAAYATTTTTTTAGTAATATTAGCATACAATAAATATCCTATTAAACTCTTTAGTTTAGGAAAGTAATTATTCATTTGAGATGTTTAGCTTGAAGGGTATCTACAGATCCTTATCTCTGTAGGCTAGATTGCAATAGATCTTGTTAGAAATTGTATAGGACATKAATTTCAGGGTGAAAACCATGCTTGTGTATTTCAAAGGCACTTAAAGCTCAAATTTAATCCAACTAATATTAGGTTCCTCTACTAGGTATGTAATTGGTACAAACAGTTGCCCTATGATTAAGAGTATAAACAATTAATGGAGAGATTTTCTCTGTTGATTATATGGTCAGTTTGGGGTAACAGTGCTTCTAAATTCTGTCCCTGGATAAATGCACAAGTTTAGGGGCAAAAAATRCAGACCTCAGATATCAAACTTATTTCACAAAACTATTATTTTCTCTGAAAATTCCAGCCTTCATCTAGGTTTCAAAATGGGGAGGAAATAACAGGAGCATAAACCCATTCATTTTTCCTGTTAAAGAAATATGGCCTTGACAATCCAAAATTATTTTAAATCATAAATGTGAAGCTCAGATGTATCTGCAATCTTTATGGAGTTTCTTATCAATCTGACCACTAAAGACTTAAAGGTTCATTTTGGGCAAGGACAGAAGAAATCTCCATATGGTCAAGCCTCACCAAATGAAAGTTTATAATATAAAATAACCTCTTTTTCTTTTGTACTTCTCAACTAAGCAGTGCTCTGTGGGGTGGTTGTTCAGACACTTAGGTAGTTTTGTTTTCCTGTCCATCCATCCATCCATCCATGTATCCATCCATCCATCCACTTCCTTTCAATTTATTTCTCTGTATTCATGCAAAAAGAGCCATTTTAAGCCCTCTGTGGCCAACACTTGGTTTAGCAAATGGGTGCTTATTGCAGGTTTGCATTTGCAAATTGGTTGTTCTAATTACAAGCAAARCCATGTAACTGAGTGAAGTACTGTGGTTATATGTAAAGTCATAGTAACTTTACATGTATGAGTCCTGAATTTCTGGCTTCCTCCTCTTTTAACTTAGCTCTCTCCCTTGAGCATTTATTCATTTGTTTGCCCTTGCCAAAAAAATTATTCATCTAAACACAGCCCCCTCATGATGTCAATGGAAGTCTGAGCAACCTACGGCAGAGAATGTTCAAAGCTTATATTGCCATAAAACGATGTTGTCTTCTGGTTTGTTTTATTTYTTTGGATATCCTGTTCTGTGAGAAAAGCAATTCTGTAACTAAGACTGACTTGTGATTTTTCACAGTATAACAAAGTATAACAAAAATGCCTCTGTTTCACCTTTTAGTGATTAA
Organism: Alauda arvensis; assembly: GCA_902810485.1. Taxonomy (NCBI): domain Eukaryota; kingdom Metazoa; phylum Chordata; class Aves; order Passeriformes; family Alaudidae; genus Alauda; species Alauda arvensis. Next base: position 2,725,942 of record CADDXX010000059.1, read on the forward strand.
ATCTCCCCAATGCCCTGAGCCTTGTACATGCAGGCACAGAAGTAATTTTATGCACATGAGCAATCCCACTGAACTCTCTGGGTCTACACACGTGTGGCATTGCACATATTCACATCGGCAAGATCAAGAACTGGTTTTGTTGAGAACATCTGTGGCAAAGGAATCTTCCTGCAAATAAACAGTGTCTACATTAACAAACCTCATAGCTTTGCTTCAGTGCTCAGTCACCCACAAAAGTCACTTACTGCCTTGCATAGCATTTGCTTTGAGAGCATTATTACTTAAGTAATTTACTTTAAATTCTATAAACACTATGATAGCATAGTTTGCTGAAGCTTTCAGAAAATTAAAAAAAAAAAGGTTATATCCATTATTGTAGGTAGTTACAAGTCATTGCAAATGGTGTATTTGAAAATCAGAGTTAACAACTTGCCAATTGATATCTCATTCCCTGTTACTTAGTGGTCAGGATAATGGCTTCCTATCTTCATTCAATTTTTTTTTTTTTACCTGATAGTGTTGAATTTTTGAGCAACAGTGTAAGMACAAGAACAGTTTGTGTGAGTAAATGAACCATGTCGGCAACTGTATTTCACTCCGCATTGAACACATGATCAAAATGTATTAAATTGTTTGTGATAGTTTCTCTCTGCAAGAAGGAAAATCTATTTGAACAAAAAAAATTAACTGAAATATGAAACTGCAATAATAAAAATGTCATGTCCCTTTAAATASTGTTTGAGTGCACAGCTATTCTACATTTTAAGTGGTATTTCATTCTAAAGGAACTAAGAAAACTAATTTGTGGCTAAATGCACAGTGTTTCAAAAGGATTGCTGTACAGGTAGATTAAACAAAGAAGCCCAGGCAAAAAACTTCATTCTCAAATAGACAGTACATTTTATACAACATAAAACATAAGCTGCAATGTTATATGACAGCCAAAACTTTTGTATTGATGCCCAAAAATATTGACTTAATTTTATCAAAATGTATTTATTCATCACTGCTGCATCAATGATCTTCTGTATTTTATATGTAAATAATCTATTCTATTCCCTTGATCATGTTAATCTTACTAATGACAAATTACCATTCTCCACGTACAGTTCCTAGATTTACAAATTATCACTCCTGCTTTCAGGGGACTGAGAATCAGCCACGCTTGCTAATGCCTCCATGGATCGCCTGACACATAGCAGATTTTTATATTCCCTTTTAAAGCATTCAGCTCGCAAGAAATAATTTATAAATCTGGCTATCACTCGCACTTATCCTCTTACTGCTTGAGGGGGAAAAAGAACAAGATCAAATTGGGAGGATTATTAACAATGTAAGAACTTTATTTGCCTCAATTAACTCTTTGCAGGAAGAACTGCATGCTAAAGCCTATTGGCTTTAGGAAAGAGGAGGAAGTACCCAGTCTATTCAGTTATGATGGAAAGCTCAGACAAACAAAAACCACTGCCTACAAATACTCTTTGTTTTCTGTCTTAAAAAAAATATAAGCTTTTGAATTTTAAACCTGAGATTTCTATTCGCCAGACAAAACATGGATTGTATTAGGGTATTAAAACTCTGACAAATCAAGCAAGCACAAAATTCTGACTTTGGGACCATTTCTGCTCTGCAYCTGTGCATATTGGAGACAAAATGCTACCAGACACATTGGGATTCACCATTTAATATTTCCTTTGTAGTTGTAAAAATGATGATGACACAATGGAGAATGAGATCCTCAAATTTCACCCTTCCTGTAGGTTAACCTGTCTTGGTTTAACCCGTGRCTGCAACCTTCTCCTTCTCATTGCAGAGACAAATACTTGGGCAGGAAGCTGCTTTTCATTGCAGGAAACTCCTTGGTTCTTTTAGAGCAAAGGAATGAAGAGCACTAACTGAATTACTGAGCAACTGCTGGGAAAAGAAAGGTACTCAGCTGTTCCTTCACAGTAAAAATACTTTGGAAATCACTTTGACAATTCCTGCCACCCCCTCAGGGCTGTGGACAGCAGTGGGAGAACCTGAAATGTAAGATGGGATTCGTTTGCCAAAGACTGGTGCCTAAAAAGCAGCKAAAATGGCTCAGAGTTTCCCTGCTGACTTGCAGCTGCCACATGAGAAGGGAAAGGTCTCATGAAGGTCCTGCTAGTCCCAGGAAGGTGTCTTAGATACCCAAGGCATTTGAAATGCTAAAATGTACCAAGATTTAAGTGACTAAATATCTTCCACTGGACTAAGATGTTACCACCATATCTAGTGTAAATTTCTGTGTTACTGGCATCAGATAACACTAATTGTAATCAATATCAATAATCAGTACCTTCTAGTAGGATAATGTGTGATAAATGCCTTGAGATAAAAATAGGAATAAGGTAGCAGAAGACTCTTGGCATCTAGTGCATCCTGATTTAGTGTGTATAACCAGTGCCAAAATCTCCATTCCTCTGCTGGGTCCACCAAACAGGGCTGCTGTAAATAAGTTCGTAATATWCCCTGCCCTCCTCATCCTCCACCCTTAAAATAAAAAGGGAATTCCCCTGAGAAAACTTGGAGGCAAAACACAGGAGCCTCCTGTGCTGATTATCTCTTACTTACACCAGAAATTTCACATGGTACTTCTGCATTACTGATGCCCTCTTTTCTCAATGTCTTTCCACAGGGGGAACAAAGACACAATAAATGTCACAGCTGATAAATCCTCATGCTGTAAGGAAGAAATGGCTGTAAAGGCTTCCTTTAGCTTCACTTCTGCCTGACCATTCAGTGTATATAGCCACAATACTGGCCATATGTGTGACAGGACTGCACTCATTAAGAAGCCTTTTGCGCCTGCAAAATAACTTTGCAAGTTACCTAATGGGATCCTTAATTAGCAGAATACAGTATTTCTAACAGCATCARAAATCCTACTTCTAGTTCATTAAATCAAGGTTCATTTTGAGCAGTCTATGTGTCAATAAGTATGTTCTCCTTGAATCACAACTTATGGGCCTGCACAGTACAGCTATTTCCATTTGTCACATTGATATGTATTTAGGGACTATCTGTAATACAGACCAGATCGATTCTAATGGTTGGTCATGTAAATTCTCTTTAGTTCAATGGTCATTGCCACAATAGACTCTCAGAAGCGCTGCAGTCTATCATGCATCTAATCTATAAAAACCTATTTCTGATATTCATTCATCAWGAGGTTATTATATATATATTGGGGACGAGCAGAAAGGCTGGAAATGGATGGCATTTGGATATGAATTTTTTTAATGCAGATGATACATCTGCACAAACTTCCTCCTTCTCCAYGTGTCATGCAAGATTAAACCCTCTTCTTTCTCTGTACAGTAACATTTAAGACTTTAAGGAGAAGGAAAAAAGTAGTCTTGTTTTTAGAGACCAGTTATTTTTTTTTCCACCCTGAGCTTCAGCTATCTGTGTGAGACATCTTATTACAAATATGCTCATCTACTTACATTCCCTTTAGGAATGTCAGGCTAGAAAGGGGCCCTGCTACCTACCACTTCCCACAGAAAGGTTGAAAATGCTGCATCTTGCCCTGTATGGAGGATGCACCGCTCTTGCTATTGCTAGTAGCTATTCTAAAAATAGWTAGCTTCTGGAACTAGGAAGTTCTGGGCCAAATTTCAGTTACAAACAAATGTATCTACGAAAAAAAAATGCTTGATCTACTCTGTGGCACAGTTTGAACTGGTTAGAATTCCACTTTATTTGTATTGTGGTTACCATTTTCCACATAGTTGGAGCACTAACACTTTAGCAGAACCCATTCTTTTTATGCCTACCATAAATAACTTTTTTTTTTTTAAAAATCAAAGTATAACTTCAGGGTAATTGTAGCAGGTAAATCCAAAGTGGTTAGTGCAGTTAACTTCATGYTAATTTTAGTTAGAATCTAAGGGCTGCTGCCTACAAACACCCATTCATAGCATTAGTCACATGAGTCATTCAGTGACAGCCAACGAAAATATTTGGTGAGTAAACTTCCATATATGTTTGTAGGCTCCAGTCCTAACAGGGTACTAATAAGCAATTCAGATATGTAGTTTACTTCCTCATATGCATTAATGTTAATTACAAGTAACCAGAATTATAAAGACAATGTAATTATGTTCTAATTATAGCATAACCGCAGCCACTGTATTATAGGAGTAATCCAATTTTTAAAAAAACTTTTGCTTCTTATAGACGTATCATTTTAGTACATGCTTTTATTTGTCTTTTTTTGTATCCTACCTTTCAATGGCACACATCCGAGCACCCAGACAAAATTTTCACCCATCTTTCATTGGASAGCAGAGGAAGTTAAATGGTACATTATCGTATTTTTAGTTAAAAGTTATTCACATTACCTTTATTCTTGATAAACCAGGGGCAACACAGAGGAATTATACAGGCAGATTAGCTTCCATTTCACTGTATAGACAGCACTGGAATTTTAACCCATCAATTTGAACGTCACTCYAGTAGCTGTGTGTGCTGCAAACATGAAAAACTMTCCCCTGAGATCAGCTSMGTTGGTCAGAGCCTGRTGCTAACAACACCAGGGCTGCAGGTTTGATGCCCATATGGGCAATTCACTTAAGAGTTGGACTTGATGATCCTTCTGGGTCCCTTTCAACTCAGACTATTCTGTCATTCYCTGAGCAGCTATGCAGCTTGGCAGTTAAGGAACAAGAGATGTATTGAAAGTATAATAGATATGCAATAGATACATTCTAGATATTCTGATTCTGGAGTCACACTAGAATTAAAGTCACAAAAACTTTTGTTTTCCTGATCAACCTAATAGGGTCATGGCTGGCTTGTTCTGTCAGTAAGAAAAAAAAAAGTAGCAAGGAAGTACTAGCACAAACTGASACAAGATGGAAAAATCAGGGCTCCCTGAGTTTTTTCACACATGCAGCAGCTGAGAGGCAACCACTTTCACCTGCAGAAAGGCATGTCTTATTTTGGGGAAAAAAAAAGTATGAGGGAGAGCCAAGAGAGTGTCCAGGGTTTTACTGCATTAAGCTGGAAAACAATTCCCCTGAGGAAACACCTGAAAGTCCAGGGGATTTGCTGACACACWTGGAGTACTGCATCTCTCTTGGGGATGAAAGGAAAGTAAAAGAAGCAGAACAGGATAACAAAGCACACCATTTTGAAGAAGCCCTGTGTGATCAGCTGTATGTTTCCTAGCTGGAAGGAGGAAATGTTGCAGAATGATGATTCTTCCCCGTTGGCAAGTGGCTCAATTGTTGAACAGAAGAAATGAAATAAATCATAAGACAAAACCAAAGAAACACAAAAGACTTGCTTCTAGTCCTAGAAGAACACGAATCCTGTCTCCAGGGTATGTGTGTCATTCTGCACACCTGTATTACAAWGCCTGGCTAGTAGCATCATGCCCTGGAAAGAAGATGACACCGCGAGGTGGAAGCGGTTCATTTCCTGTTTGCCAGACAAGGAGCCTTCTCAGCCATCATTGCAGAAGCTGTCCATACCATCCATAATTCTTGGAGCTAAACAAGCTCATTTCCAGTCTTGGAGTGGAAGTTTCTTTGAGAGACCAAGTCTTACCCATGTGGTAGTCTCTTCGCAGAGAAATGAGAACAAAAACATCTCTGAAATATTAAAGCCAGCAGCATACAGTGTCTGGAAGAGAGAGAAAACTCACAACTTCACATTTACTGGATTGTGATGGTATTACTCTGATGAAGTCATGCAAGTTTAAATTAAAAAAAGAGGRGAAGAGTGAGAATTGCAAAGACACATGGGAATCTGTCAGGCCCAGAAATCCTGCTGACTGCAAACTGAGTACAACAGCAGGAAGGTGGGAGAGGAATTCTCTGCCATGAATGGTAGATCTAAAGTACTAACCTGAAAGTCTGAGACAAGGCAAGCAGATTGAAGGCAATTATATTCCAGGACTTTCAGAAGCTGAGGATAGAGTCTCAAAGCCATTGCACTAATTTGGTACGTTTGTCATAGTTACAGATCCCTTAACTGTATCTTTTTATCAGATAAAGCTGTAACTTACCATACAGATAACCTTCATAACACAGCAGAATCGACATTTAACAACTCAATCTTTTGCGTAGCCTCCAGGGTCACCTTATCTAGAAAGTGTAAAGGTGAGGAAACAGGGCAGTACACTTCTGAAGATGCTGGTTCTCTGAACTTTGTCAGTGCTGCATGAGTCTTCCTCAGTTTTCAATAGGCAAGAAGAGGGCTTTGAAAAGTCAGTATTACCCATGAGCCATAGCCTAGATCAGCCAAATAAGGCACAAATGCAGGGTAACCCATATGCTTAATGCCAGCTGCCAGAGCTGCTGTTCTTTACAAGTGACATTGTAAAGAGCATAGTGTGATGACAGGTCCTTGAAGGAGAATATAGCCCATTTCACAATGGCACATACCATGTCATCATCTGCATGTATGTTTAAGTTTCACTTCCAGGGAAGCCTTTCACGCTTAAATTCAAGAGGGAAAAATACTTTGGGGAAGAAACCACCCATCAGTCATTAATTTTTCCCATGAACAATAGGRCAAATTAAATGAATGTGTGAAGTAATAATAAGCAAATCATTACATTTGCCCCAGACAAAAGGAAAAGGACAAAATAAAGTGCATGTAAAATAGTGAAACATCACAAATACTATATGCTTTAAGAATCAGTTCAGCAGGAAACAGTATTTTCAAATTAAAAGAACCAAGAAGAAATATATCAAGTATTACTGGTCAGCAGTGGCTGTTGTGCAAATTCATCATTTTGGTCTGAGCACTGGTATGTTCATGTTTTAAGAATGTGAAAAGACAGAAATTAGACTATTTCTGGTGCTGTGAGACTCAGCTCTGTGGCTCACTCTTGCCATCCTTGACACCTCTGAGGTGTGTCTAACATTAAACAGATGAAGCAGTAACATCAGTAAAGTTCAAAGTCAATAAAGCAGCTAAACAACCTCATCCTGTTATATAGTGCAATTGTGATAGTCTTACCAAGAACTGGTTTATAAAAGAAAAAAAAGCTTATGTTAATTTATTAGAAATCATATTAAAAATTTATCTGATACTCACAAAAACACATACACAGAGATATGAAGAAACTAAATTACTTATTCTGTGCATTCAGCAATAGGCAGCATTTCCAAACAAGTGTAGGGTAGAAAGCACATGCACATTTATTTGGGGAGAAGAGTCAGTTTTGCAAACCTGAATAATGAGCCACTGAGAAACAATCACAACAGTCTGAAGATGGTGTCTTCCAAAGCCATTAGCATAAAAGTAGACAGTACCCAACTTACACTCACTTCCTGGTTATGTCCCATGCATGTGGGGACATCTCATTGCTGTTTTGGATGATCTCTTGTCCATTTCTGGACAGCAAGAGTCCTCCAGCACTGGGGTGCTGTGCWGGGCAGCTGCAGGCCCCAGCCATCCCTAGCCCAAATCCTCTTGTGTTCAGGAATCCACATTTCCCACAACTCATTTTTAAGAATCACATGCATGCACACCCCTGTTTCAATTTGTCTTTAAGAAAAAAAAAAATAAAAATAAAAAGAGGGGAAATGAGGTTTCTACAGCACATTTCTATCCATGTCTTCTCACTGAGCAGTCTCTTCTGTATTGTAGGATCTGAGAAYATGGTCAGAGTTACTCTTCATGATAGAGATACAAGCTACAATATATATCTGTATCCATATATTTCAAACMTTTTAGACATGTTTACAAGCATGATCACAAATTTATATCCACTTCATTTATAAAGAACTTTATCGCAGGGATGTGGATTTGTTGTTAAACATAAATGCCTTCAACTGTGCTCTCCTAACAAAAGCCTGGTCCCTCAACCCTTTATCTAGCAAAACACCCTTTATTTTAAACAAAGGATGYGGTGGGGCACATCTGAACCCCTTTYTAACTTCTGAAGGTAAAGTGCAAGCAGTAGAGTGGTTAGTCAAAAAAATGAGTTGAATGTACAACATAAGGATTTWAAAAAAGGAAAKGAAAAAACARCAACAGCAACYAAAATAACCCCAATTTTCATCCAAACTGGGAGCAGGCAGTTCAGGAAGCAAATAAGACAGCAGCTAGCATGTTATCAGAGCAAGGAAATCAGAACAAAGATCAAAATGCTGTCCCAGCATACTAATGTTGACAATGTCTCTAAGTCCCAGGGCTCAAAAAGACCACAGCAGTAATCTTGGTGAAACACATCCAATCAGCAGCAGTTTACTAGCAGGGTGCAACAGGAAACCCTCACATTTATCAGCTCTGCTCCCTCATCAGTGCATGTCTCTGCACTCCATWGAAGTGAGAACTGCGTTAATTTTTCAGCAAATCAGAAGCAGAATAAAAATGCAACTTCTATCTTCTTTTGAGTAATTTATTTTCTTCATTCCTTTATTTTTTTTAACCTCCATGATAAAATGAAAATATTTGTTGCTTGAAATTCTGGAAAGAAAATGAAGAAAAGATAAATCCAAATTGAACTCATGTTTGGTACAAGTATAAGGCCTGTTTAAACAATCAGTCCAGCAGGACAGACACTCTGACCTGTAAAGTCCTCTCATCTGCCTKAAGATCTGCTCACCACAATCAGGCTAGGGTACCTTTCCAGCATCCCTCTGGAGCCCAGTCTCAATATTACCTTTATTCATGCAGTAAAAGAAAGTTGYTTTCAGAGCAGACAGTGTGATTTCTCCCCTCAGAAGTTCTCACTTGCAAAAGTGAGATGCAATACATAGGAAGAAACCTACAATACAGAAGAGACTGCTCAGTGAGAAGACATGGATAGAAATGTGCTGTAGAAACCTCATCTCCCCTCTTTTTATTTTTTTTTTCTTAAAGACAAATAAAACATATTTTATTTCTACTTTGAATCCAAGGAAGAAACCTACCAAGTCAGTTCCTTGTGTCTCAGAGAACTATTGCAAGATGTGTGTGGAGAACATGTGAAAGTGATTGTTCTGGTTGAGTGTACTATACCTGAATGTAGGTGTGCTCATGGATTCATTGCCTCTATTCCAACTATCAGACTGTTTTACTGACTGGATTGCTGGCCCTGACCTTGAGCTACATTACCAAACCTCCACAGAAGTGAAAACCATACACCATCTCATCAAGTTCATTTGATGAAATTGTGAAAGTTGAAGAGTAAAGGCACTTAGTCAGATGGACATTGAAGTTGAGTTTATCAGAAAAGATAAACTACTTCAACAAGACCAAGAGGAGAAACGTCCTTCCTGTGCCTGAGGAGACGCTCAGTGCAGCTCTGCCAGCGCGTGTCAGAGTGCAGCAGTGGTTACTGCCACACACACAGGGCTGCATGACAGCTCTGAGCCATGCAAAGGAAAGCAGCCAGCTGAAACCAGAGGAGATGGCCCTGTGTAATGCTCACACACTCTAGGAATAGCACATGGTTTACAAGTCAGGCTGGAGAGCTCTGCTGGTTCTGTAATGAACACGAATGGTCAGGGTATTGCACCTTGGCTGGAAAGCCACTGCCCTGGAGCCAATGTCCTTTGCATTATGGTGGGTCTCTGTTAACACAGAGGGAAAGGTGGCACCTGCAAACTCAGCAGCACCTGCTCCTGCAGAGGCACATCAGGGTGTTTGCTGGAAATCCTCAAGAGAAGCGTGACCTGACCTTGCTTATGGGTCATRTCCAAATCAAAGCACAGGCTAAGATGGCATGTTCAGAACAGAAAGTGAAAGGAGAAGGAAGAAAAGCATGACTTCTCTCTGTATTTATCCCAAAGCCAGAAATCAAAGTTGTTCTTTGTGCCATCATTATGCAATACTTAAGTTACAAGAGGACAGGACTGGTTTTCCCTCTAGTTGCCCACTTCTACGGAAAACCAAGCAAAATATATTTATTTATTTTATTTTTRCMTCACCTTTAARTGTTTTTATAAAAGTCCACTTCATWAACTAAAATTCTAAAACATATTTTATTTCTACTTTGAATCCAAGGAAGAAACCTACCAAGTCAGTTCCTTGTGTCTCAGAGAACTATTGCAAGATCTGTGTGGAGAACAYGTGAAAGTGATTGTTCTRTYTGAGTGTACTGTACCTGAACCCAGAYCTGTGCAGGAAACAAAGATCAGAGYCTGTTACCTAGAGGTCCTGAAAAAAGAAAGAAGGGAGAAAAAGATCAGCTGTCAAGAACAAATCAACAAAAAGTTGATATAAATCAAACTGGTGAGCTGAACTCATGCCTAAATAGTTTGTCTATGATGATATTATCAGAAAGATAAAGAATGAATAGTTAACTTCCTTTAACTCCAGTTTTAAAAGTGGCTGTGGTAGGACAGTATCTACACACAAAACAAAAGTTCCTTGTGATAAAGTTATGCTCCTAAATACAGATCATGGAGTCAATTAATATTTACTTAAGTACTTGTCATCTAAAGCAGGAGCAGAGAAAACCATCAACATAACCAAAAGCTTGTGACACCAATTTGCATCCMGTTCCATGTGCGTGTTTTATTTATTTTCAATCAGGATCAATCAGGAAGGAAAATAATCAATGAAGTCGCACTCATGAGTGGTATTTGGCCATCTGGGGGCCCCAGTTTCTCTCGGCCTGCATTGGAGGCAAGGAAAAAAAATTTTTCAAGAGCACGGAGGAGCTCCATATGGTTGAGATCAAAGGTGTTGCTGGGTGCATGGTTCTGCTTTATTGCCAGGCACTGCTGTTAATTAGAAAACAAGATCAGAGGCAGTATTAAAATCCAATTAAATTGATATGAACAGATTGCCAAGTGATGTTCACTAATGTATAATTGAGCACCATGCAAATTTCGGTGGCTGCCTTTTGTTTTTTCTCCCCTCACTCTGGAATGAATGATGAAGCTATGAAGTTTTTCCTCATTGTAAAAGATAAACAAGTTAATGCACTGATCTAGGGGGTATTGCTTCAGTGATTGATGAAAATGAGAGTGGAATATTAACGTGTGACTTTTGGGGGGCTTCTTTTATAATCTTATTTTGTTCWTCATTCTTTTATTATTATTGTTGTTGTTATTCTTGTTATGGTGGTATCCAAGTACATGCTCAGATCCTTCATCCTTCCATCATTTCACATACAGAGAAACTTCCTTTGGAGCTGGAGATTTGATTCAAACAATTACAAAACCATGAATATTTCAAGCAACAGGCCTGCTACTGCTGGAAATTAACTTTCCAAGAACTATATGGACTTTATACCGTATATCTTTGTTTAGAATCCACAGCTTCTATTAAATTTAATTACTTCCCYGTGCAGCTTTATATTGAGGGCGACTTCAAAACGAGGGCAGCAGCTATTAAATTTAATTACTTTCCCCTGCGGCTTGCATAGTAAAGGTGCATGGTTAAGGTGCAGCTACTAAACGAGGGTAGCTTCTAAACAATGATATACAATATTTATACCATATATATTCCTTTTCCCTATCTATCTGCCTTTAATATATACATTTTTTGTGTGCATGTGTGCATATAATGCAGATATGTAGCTAAGTGCAATTATTAAATGCAAAAAAAAATACTTTTAAACTAAACTATATAATGCCCTAACTACATTTCTGTTTCTTTCTCTCTTTGAATGCCTCACATGGTTCCATTCACAATTGTCATAGATTACAACGTGACCAGTCTTAAAAGAGAACAAAATGCAGGATGTAAAATTAATTGAAAAGGCTGAAGAAAAACTGAAGTCTTTTGGAAAGAATGCATTTTTGTGTAGAACTTACCATAAGGAATAAATGGGGATAACTGTCACCCTTCCAAACCTGAGATATTAATATCATTATGTTTTATCAAATCTATCATTTGCTAACTGYAAAGATACATTGATGTAAATGCTGGTTTTGAAAACAAGATCAAAGATAACACATAAAAGAACAATAAATTGGCCAAGGCAGTGTCTGACATGGTGCTCATGAGGTCTCTGTGAAGCTTTCAGAAACTGTTGAAATTCTGTTAAAAGAAGTACACATTTAATCAGACAATGTTAGTTGTACCTGTGAGCAGATTCGCAGGACGGCTGTTGCAGCTGTGCTGGCAGAGGGACATGGAGCTGTGTTTGTCTCACCTGTGCTCCTCAGAGCAGGGAGCACAATGTAAGCAATGTGCTGGGTGTAGGCAGAGGGAAGGGTGGGCACCAAACAGTTCAGGGTCTCACCTCCTCGTTCCATCCTAGATAAACTCCGAGAGGCGTTAGGCTGTCAATACAAACCCATCACACCCTGCCCCATGCCACTGTCACTTAATGCTCCCACTGCCTACACAAAGCAGAGAGCAGTGTAGGAGTTTGTGTAGCATCTCTATCTTAGAACTTCACAAAATTCCCTGGAAGAAATTCATATAAAACATTTAAAACTCTGTTACAGTAAAGCATATGAAGAAGCTGTGATATGTTTTCTGCATTTCCAAAATTATTTTGAAGAACCTCATGCCAATCCATCATTAGTGGAATGGGAAATGGTACTTAGAGCTTCCTGAAGTTTCTGCCCAAACATTTTAAAAGTGGCTTTATGGAAACAGGGAAGTTATACAACTTACTACTTATTCCCAAATAAAAAATGTGCTTTCAAATCAAGAACTGGAATTACGATCAGAACAAAACATATCTGTTTAATATTCTGTATGCAAACACAGTGTTATAAATGTTTTGTTACAAGTATTTAAAAATTAAAAGGGCCTACAAAAAGGAAGAAAAATAGGGAAAGACTTTATATTTCTTTTTTCCATCTTTTTTTTTTTCAAAATTGAAGGAATATAAAATCAAAAATGAAAGACATTTTCCATAGAGTAGTATTACTGTTTTGGGGGATTGAGGATTTCTCTTTCTCTTTCTCTTTCCCTTCCATTTTGCTTATATTTTTTCTGCTTCTCTTTCTTCAGGTAAAGACTGTGTAAAGAAATAAAAGAAAATGTGTCATAGGGAGGAAGAAACTATTGCTATGAAAAATGGTTTTTAAATCTGTCATGCTTCTTTCCAGCAAAAACAAAATACCTGACAATATTGCACCAAAAATATAAATGAGTAAATAAATAAGAAAACCCTTATAATGCATACTTAGGACCTTTGTGTTTCTGCTTTATTGTTGTAAAGTGCTCCTGTAGAAACCATTGTGACAGCTCATTGAAAAATTATTGCTTTAATATTTCCTTACCTACCAGAGAGTTTTGGTTAAGATGCTAGTCAGCCATGCTGCAGGAACCATAATTTATTCCTTGCCAAAACCCTAAGTCCAGTACAAGGACTTTATTGATAAATGGATTTTGCTAGTAAACATCAAGGGAGATGAACCCCAGTCCTGAACCAGACACTCTGTGGGCTTTCTCTTTTTAGGTTAGGAACTACAGTACAATACAAAGAAAGTAAGAGTTTTGTCTGAGAGCACTTTTCCTCTCTTCTGTCCTTTGGGAAAAGACCTGTTTAATTATTTATTTTCTGCTTATACAGCTTTTGGGTCCTTGGATCCTCATTGTGATGTCCAAGAATTACTGTAATACAGAAAAAGGGAAAAAAGAATTAAGAGGAGAAGGAGCAATTAGTGGAAGAAAGACAATGAAACATGTTACTCAAGAAAAGTGATCATCAATTTACCCGCTGTTATATTAATGTGGTGCCTGAGACACCAAATTTCCTTCCAAGGCCTGCAGAAGGAGATGACAGCTGTTACAGATGTGTGATGCTCTTGCAGCAAGTCTATGCTACTGGTTGTAATTTAGCCATAGTTGTGCTGTGGTCACAGAGGTTAACCCAGTTAACTCATTTCAAATTAGCTGAGTCTTTCTGCATAGCATGGCACTGAGCAATGAACACTAGCCTGGAGGAGCATTTCTGCATGTGAAAACATGTACAAATGTGGACCTTTTGAAAGAGACCACTGAGTTTTATAATCATGAGGGAAAAGAGAGCTGGGGAGATCACATGCCTAGCTGAGGTAGAAGAAAAGTAACAATTTGTGATAAAAACCACAATTCCTTGCATCTATAAAACAGGATTTGTTATATCACCATATCATGTGATCCCAGGTCTATGAAGTAATTGTCTATATGCTGATTTCAATGTGCACTGAATTCTCTTCCATTTTCAAACAGTAGCAAAATGTGTTTTCTGGCTGTGTGAAGGTACTGGCATTGATCTCATGTTGGGGTTTTTTTTCACTGAGTAAAGCAGCTAGTTTCAGGGAAAGATTTTGTTCTTTTGTATGCCCCTCCATCTCTAGGGCCAAATGTAGGGAATATGCTTAAAAGACTCCAGAGTGGAAATTAGGTTCATTACTTCATAACTAGTCAACATGGCAATTGGTTTACATACAATGGACAAGGTCTTTGTCATTTTATTAGAGCAAGTGTTTCCTTTTTTACTTTATGCTTCATTGTCATCCAAACTTTACATATTAGATGACAAGGATAAATTAATACTACTCTGTCAGTGGCTCTGCTGTGAAGTTTGCCTTTAACAGAAAACTAACTGCTGATCTTTAGACACAAAGCTCAGGAATCTATCAGCAGAGTTCAAAATTAGCTGAGATCTCATGGCCTGAGGCCACCCTGGTAACTAATGGCAATTTTACAATCATTAGTTTTTGCTTGATGGGCCAGTAGTGAGCGGGACCATGATCATGACCCAAATCTAAGGAAAAGGCCTCGAGGCCCAGCTTTTTGTCAGATTATGGCTTTACTTACCTAAGCTGGTTTTATCTTATTACAGTGTGTAAGCTATGGTAAGCCTGATACAGATAGGATGGAAGAAAAAAAAAATCAACCCAACCTTAGCAGGGTATTAATCACAAGCAAAAGGTTGGGAGAAGGGATCTTGAGTAAGAATCAGTGCCATTCCTGCTGATCCTTACTTGGTGAACTACAGATTTGAATCTAATTTTGCCTTGTCATATTCATTTTGAAATTGTCGAACACAGTAAATAAGGCAAAGGATTTCTATTTTGAAAATATGTTTCCAAGCTGAACACTAGTTTGTATACTTTACTCATAGTGTGCTTTTAGGAAGTTTACAGAGAAGACAGACTCCTCTAAACAAAAAGAGTTCTAGTCATTACTTCTGAGATGATTTTTAAATTTTCAGCTTATGATTGCATAATGTGAAACCTTCTAAGGAGAAAAGTTGCACCTTGCTTTCATTTGCCAGTTGCTTTTCAATTACAAGAAACTAAGAAATCGTTTCTTAGTTGAGACAGTGGGAAAATTTCAATGCTGAATCATTTCAATTAAAGCAAAGTCAGTACTTTTTTGTATGTTATAAGGCATTGCAGAAGAGAAACTGATTTCCCAACCATCTCTGATTTTAAAAAATAAACAGGACAGATGATAAGCCTTTAGACAACTGTTTTGTCCTTCATAGAAAAGAAAAACATCAGATTTTAGAGGTGTTCATAACTTGTTTCCAAATAGCATGAGTTTCCGTATTGCAGCCTCCCTTTTAGCTGTTCATGTTTCTGCTAAACTCAAAAAAATCTCAGTTTTACTAACACTTCTCTTTGAAAGTTCCAGGGTTTGGGTGGAGGGACAGATTGACTACTGGAAAAAGGGATGTTGAGAGGGGAAACTGACTCCCAGATGATGCATGTAAGAGGATCACAGACAAGGAAAAGAGTGATGGGACTTCATGGGAAATGGTATCTAAACAGTGCTGGTACAAGAAAGGGGATGGTTATGTTGTATGTTTTTCTACTAGAAAAATACAGGCCAGGGTTCCTGATAAGTAGAGAGAGGATGGAAAGTGTGGGCTTGTGGGAGTGAGATGCAGTCCTTGTCACTGATCTCATGCACACTTTTTTTCTGTAATTTGTTTTCTTCAGCTATAAATAAAGTTCAACTCTATCTACCTAATTTCATGAGAAAAT
>CADDXX010000060.1:0-16040 GCA_902810485.1 Alauda arvensis
CTCCACCAGGCCTCTCTGGAGCATGAGGAGGGAAAAATCCTGAGGGCCCAACTGGAGTTCAACCAGATCAAGGCAGACTATGAGCGCAAGCTGGCCGAGAAGGATGAGGAGATGGAGCAGGCCAAGCGCAACCACCTGCGGGTGGTGGACTCCTTGCAGACCTCTCTGGATGCTGAGACCCGGAGCCGCAACGAGGCCCTGAGGCTGAAGAAGAAGATGGAGGGTGACCTTAATGAGATGGAGATTCAGCTCAGCCATGCCAACCGTGTGGCTGCTGAGGCTCAGAAGCAAGTCAAGACATTGCAGGGCTACCTCAAGGTACCCATCAGACCTCTAACCCACAAGCATGTTGAGATGTAGTAGGTCCCACAGCCCCAGAGTGGAAGAAAGGTAGACCTTGAGCCGCTTCCCCACCATCCTCATTCATCCTCTTTCCCCATGCTGCCTTGTAGGACACCCAACTGCAGCTGGATGACGTGGTACGGGTCAATGAGGACCTGAAGGAGAATATTGCCATCGTGGAGAGGAGAAACAACCTCCTCCAGTCAGAGCTGGAGGAGCTGCGGGCAGTGGTTGAACAGACTGAGAGAGCCCGCAAGTTGGCTGAGCAGGAACTGATTGAGGCCAGCGAGAGGGTCCAGCTTCTCCACTCACAGGTGAGACCTCGCATACCATCAAGGAAAGAGGTCACCTCCATCCATGAGTGTGGGCTCCTAATGGGTTAAATTGCCAATATCTCCAGATCCTGTAAGCCTGCAGAGTTGGCAGGGAGTAGAGGGGCATTAGGTTCTGGGGGGTTGAAGAAGGATGGGTCAGCAGTTCAACAGTCACCTCCTGAGATCCTCTCCCTCTCCTCTAACTCCAGAACACCAGCCTCATCAACCAGAAGAAGAAGATGGAGGCCGACATCTCCCAGCTGCAGACAGAGGTGGAAGAGGCCATCCAGGAGTGCAGGAATGCTGAGGAGAAGGCCAAGAAAGCCATCACTGATGTGAGTGCCCTGGTGGGACCAACATCTAGGACACCTTCCACGGGAGGGTGATGGAGAGCATGCTTTGGTCCTTTGTCTTTGTTTGCTTCTCTCCTGGCGTAGGCAGCCATGATGGCAGAGGAGCTGAAGAAGGAGCAGGACACCAGTGCCCATCTGGAGCGGATGAAGAAGAACACGGAGCAGACCATCAAGGACCTGCAGATGAGATTGGATGAGGCTGAGCAGTTGGCCCTCAAAGGGGGCAAGAAGCAGCTGCAGAAGCTGGAGGCTCGTGTGCGGGAGCTGGAGAATGAGCTGGAGGCTGAGCAGAAGCGCCATGCTGAGAGTGTCAAGGGTCTGCGCAAGTCYGAGCGTCGCGTCAAGGAGCTCAGCTACCAGGTTGGTTGCCTGAGGTTGTGCTGGAGGTCATACACTCTCCCTGTGGCCCCAGGGCCTTATGTCTCATGCTGTGCATGACTTAGAACATGGCTGACCTGCTGGCCAGACAGACACGGGTAAACTAGACCATCCACTGCATTTTCGATGTGTTTGATACTGTAGTGGGATYCAGAATATTKTCTGGAWCATGAGCCACCCAGGCCATCTCTTRGTGTCCCAGCATCCATGGGGTCCTTGCACAATCCAGAGCTTCAGATGGGACCTCATCAGGAGCAAGAAAATATCTTCAAACAAGGGACAACCCACTTTCTGCCCCACAGTTGAGGCCACCTACAGATCTAGAGGAGCTTCAAGAACATCATTAACTGTCCCAAGAGCATTGTTAACTGTCTCCTGACCCTCATTGCTATGGTGGTGATTCAAAGCACAGGTAGGGTCATATCCTCACCCACATGTGTCTCATCCCACAGACGGAAGAGGACCGCAAGAACCTGGTCCGACTCCAGGACCTCGTGGACAAGCTCCAAATGAAAGTCAAGGCCTACAAGCGACAGGCAGAGGAGGCGGTGAGCACTGGAGGGATATCTGTGGGACCACCCCCCAGGAGGGGATAGTGTGGGATTGGGGTGTGGGAGAGGATGTGGGGTGTAGCTTGGGGTGGTCAAGGGGTGGGGTGCCAGGGAGTGAGGAGAGTAGGTCAAGAGAAAGTGGGGAAAATGGGTAGGTGATGGGACGTAGAGATGTTAGTAGGAAGGATGGATAGATGGATGGATGGAATGTTAGATGAAGGTTTGTTGAGTAGATGGTTGGGTGGCTGGAATATGGGATGTCTGAAAGGACAGGTGGGTCCAGATAGAGCAATAAGAAGATAGGATGGAGGGMCAGCTGGCAGGGYGGCWGGAGGCCAGACAGAGCTGTGTGGGAGCCTCACTGGTGTCGCTGTACCCTCAGGAGGAACAGGCCAACTCCAACCTGGCCAAGT
This sequence comes from Alauda arvensis, assembly GCA_902810485.1. Lineage (NCBI taxonomy): Eukaryota > Metazoa > Chordata > Aves > Passeriformes > Alaudidae > Alauda > Alauda arvensis. The sequence continues at coordinate 2,352 of CADDXX010000060.1, forward strand.
TCCGCAAGGCGCAGCACGAGCTGGATGAGGCAGAGGAGCGTGCCGACATCGCTGAGTCCCAGGTCAACAAGCTGCGGGCCAAGAGCCGCGACATTGGAGCCAAGGTGGGACTTTCCCCTGCCCTACGGCTGCCCCATCTCTGCCCCACAACTTCCTCATGCTCACAGTCCCTTTTTCTYATTCTTCATCAGAAGGGACTCAAYGAAGAGTGAAGCTCTGGACTCCCAACAATATCCCCTGGACCTCCAAGAGGCCCACCCCCACTCCCAGCCCCCTAACCTTGGYCAGCCAATAAAAAGCATTGAGCAGCAGCAGTTTTTTTGGGGCTGTGTTTGTGTGGGAAGGGTGGGGTTTCCCTGTGGCATGGCACCCACAAGATGTCTTTAGCCCACACAAGATCCCCAACCAGTGTGCAGCACAGCGTGCCCCACAGCACGATGCAACCAGGCCCACAGTGCAATGCAATGTGAACCATGAGCTCAGCCTTGAGCTGCCCTACAGTGTCTATCTGCTCCATGGTGTTCTGTGACTTCAACCTGCTCCACACCAACCTAGATCCATGTGGGGGGAGAGACACCTCCAGGGGCAGATGTGAGGGTGGGGAGGGAGGGACCCCCAGTGGTGGGGGACAGCATCTGGGACCCCCAGATATGGGGCAGAGCCTGAGTGGACCCCTCAGGCATGTCTTGGCTCCTGAGGTTGCACCTTCTCCTGCTGCAAGTGCTGGGGTCCCTCTGTCCTGCCTCAGTGTTCCCCATGCCACCGGCTGCTCCATCCCACTGCACATCACGTCCCACAACCCCCCATGCCCTACTGACATTCTGTCCCATGTCCCTCCATTGCTCTGGGCTTTCCATCTATCATCCCACCACCTCTTGGCCCACCAACCCTGTGTCCTCCCACAGTACTTCTACCTCCTCCGTGTCCTCCTGGTCCCTTCATATTCTCCATGTCCCACTGTCCCTGTGTCTCCTGCCTGTCCCTCCCCCCTTCCCCCCTCACCCTCCCTTCCCCCGTCCATCTGTCGCCCCATCCCTCCCGGTCCCGGCGGCGCCGCATGATGGAGCCCAGGGGACCCCTGCGTCCGGGCGGCTCCCCTCCCCCGCCACACTCGGGCCGAGGAGGGGTGGGGTAATGTCTCTATGGGTCTTATGTGGAGTCTATGGGGCTCTAAAAAGACTCTGTGGGGATCTGTGGAAACTCTGTGGCTCTGCGGAGCACCTCTGGGGCTCTATAAGGGCTCTGTGGGGCAGAGGAGATGGTCTGTGGGGCAGGGGAGGGGAATCTATGGGGCACAATGGGGAGGTGGGTATCTCCCCGCCCGCGGGAATGTGTCACCTCGCGGGAACACTTGTCACCTCATTGATGACAAAGTGGACACGGTGTTCGGGGACTGCTGCCAGACCCCCCCGTCCCTCAGACCCCTGCCGGCCCCACGGCGCCTCACTGGGGGGACGAGATAACAATCTTCCCTCCACTGTCCGGCCGTGTCCCAATATAGACCTGGCAGGGTAGAGCTGTCACCACCCCGCGAGTGACAGGACATTGGCCAGGGACCCAGGCGTCCAGGCCCCATAGGCACCCCCTTCACAAGGATCCCCGGAGTCCTAGTCCCAGAGATCCCCTCCTTCCACAAAGCACGCAGGCATCTGGGCCCCACAGATCCACCCCCTCCCTCCCCCCACAAGAAGCCCAGGCATCTGAGACACAGAGAATCATCACAAACCCCACCAAAGCACCCTGGTCCCCATAGATTGCCACACACACAAGTGACCCTGGTGCCTGGGCTCCCTAGTTTTCCACCGCCCCCATACACCAGGGATCCAAACGTCTGGGCTCCATAGACACCTCCTACACAAGACACCCAGGCATCCAGAGCCCCTAGCCCACCCAACATCCCACCCCTACAAGGGGTCTGGACGGCCCTTGCCTGCCCCTATAGCTCTGCACATAGATCATCCTGTGGGGTGAATATGTGGGTCCTGGATGCCAGGGTAGAGATGCCACCTTGTGGCTGGTGAAGCGGGGGGGAGGCGCCCCCCTCCTTCTCCCTTATCAGCCACCCCCTCCCCAGGAATGCTCCTCCCCTCCCCATCCCATGATGGTCTATAAAGGCCTTGGGGCTGCGGGGCTGGCATAGGTCTCGGCGTGGGGCAGAGAGAGAGAGGGTGGGGACATAGTGGGAATGTGGGATGTGGATATGAAGGGCCGAGAGAGGATAAGGGGGAGGGGCTATGGGGTGCACTGGAGGGTTATGAGGCATATGGGGATGTATGGGGCACAGGAATCTGGAGGGGATTTGGGGCAAAGGGGTTCTCTGGGGTAGGGGGACCTGTGGGGTACACGTGGGGTTATGAGGCACAGAGGACCTAAGAAGCACTGAGGGGAACGGTGGGGGAAAGAGATCTATGGGGGCACAGCAATCTAGGGGACACTGATGGTCTGTGGGGCACCCAGGGGGCCTATGTGGCACAAGCAGGGCTATGGGGCACATGGGGTCTATGTGGCAAAGTGATCTATGGGGCATAAAGGGGTCTATGGGGCAAAGAGGGTCTACAGGGGGCATGGGGTGTAGCCCTACTCATCCTCTGTATGTCGTTCCAGCTCCCTTCATTTTATCTGCTAGATCCACAGACTCCAGGTGAGGTGATGCAGTGGGGCAGCACGGGATGGGTGCTTCAGGGGATGTGGCTATGCTGTTATAGGGTGTATGTGTTGCTATAGGGTCTGCACATCACTACAGGGGATCCATACTCTGCTATGAGGTTATGCATGTGGGGGCTGTTTAGGACTCTAAGGTTCCCTGCATTGTTATAGGGGACCCTGCATTGCTGTGGATCTCCATGCATCACTGTAGGGATGCTTGAATCACTGTGGGGGTCTGTGCATGGCTATAGGGGGTCTTTGTGTTGCCGGGGTCCATGCATCACTCCAGGGGTTGGTGGTCCCTGGTTGTGGAGGTGCCTGCAGTAATACAGGAGTCTGTACATAGGGCTGTGCATGGATATTGGGGTGCCTGCGTGACTATGGGGGTCTGCCTACAGCTATAGGGGGTGTGTGYACTGTATAGGGCTCAATACATGGGGTCATGAACGGCTATAGGATTCTGTGCATGGGGCCATAGACAATTATGAGGTCCTGYATATCACTAATAGGGGTCCTTTAATGGCTATAGGGGTCCCTTCAGGGAGTCCCTGAATCACTACAGGAGTCTGTGCATGGGGCAGTGCATGCCACGTGGGTGTGCAGAGTGCTATAGGGCTCCCTGCACATCTGTAGGAACCCATGCATGGGGCTGTGCACAGCTCGGAAGCTCCGTGTTTGGCTCTAGTGTTTGCCACAGCCATAGGGGTCTGGGCACGCCTATAGGGCCCCATGCATGGCAATGGGCTCTGGCCGATGGGGTTGTGCGGGGCCATGGAACAAGGAGTGAGACCCTGTGGCCACAGCCCCACAGCCCCCCAGGTGACGCGGGGTCCCTGTCTGTGCRGGGCAGGATGGCGGACGCAGTGCTGGCAGCGCTGGGGGCGGCAGCCCCCTTCCTGCGGCCGGGGGAGAGGGAGCGGCTGGCAGCGCAGACCAGACCCTTCGACCCTCGCAGCGAGTGCTTCGTGCCCCACCCCCGCGAGGAGTTTGTTCGGGGACGGGTGACGGGGCGGCAAGGAGGGGAGGCCACCGTCCAGACTGAGCTGGGAGAGGTGAGCAACTGGGGGATAGGGTGGGTGAGGGGAGACGGACAGGGGGCTGTGTGGGGCAGAGGATTAATGGGGATGAGGGGGTAATGGAGAGAGGGGTTAAGGATAGGAAGGGTTGATGGCAGGTGGGGACATAGGGGGTGGGTGACTGGTGGAGGAAAGAAAAGTGGTTGGGCATCATGGGGGGTGAGGTGTTGGGAGGAAGTAGGGGGGTGAAAATTTAAGGAGAAAGGGATTATTGGGATGAATTTAATGGGGGAGGGGTTAAAGAAGGGAGGGGGTTTGAAGGTTTCGGGGAGGGGGGGAGCAAATGGAGAAACAAGGGAAACCAGGCTGAAAGTGGTGGGTGCCCTGACTCATTGAAGACTCCCAAACAATGGGGGGCACGCCCCAACCCATAGGAGACCCCTCCCAACCCATGGAAGAAATCCTACCAATGGAGCACCCCTTACCCAACGAGGCACCCTCAAGGCATGGACACCTCCCAACTCTCACCCCTGTGTCTCCCTATTCCCCCCAGACGGTGACGGTGAAGGAAGCTGACATTCACCAGCAGAACCCCCCCAAATTTGACAAGATCGAGGACATGGCGATGCTGACCTTCCTCCATGAGCCTGCTGTCCTCTACAACCTCAAGGAGCGCTATGCCTCTTGGYTGATCTATGTGAGCCTTCCCATAAGCCCCTGGAGAACCTGGGAAGTAGGCAGGGCTTTCCCCACAGCCTGTGGAGTGGATGGAAACTAGTGACCCTTCCCTAAAGCAGTTGGGATACCTAGAATACCAGATACKCCTTCCAGAGAGTCTATGGGCCACCTAACCCTAAAACCTGGTGTGGCTTTTTCATGGACTTTGAAACACCTAGAACCTGGTTGCCCTTTTCCAGCTCCCTTGGGCCACCCAGACCCAAGATATCTAAACTGCCTCAGCCACCAARACCTGAGATGTTGTATCCCCTGACCCCTTTGGCCACCCAGGTTCAAGATGTCACTTCAATAGCCCCTCTGATGGGACATACTATGTCCCATCCCCAGACCACTTGGACCACTGACACATAATATGTCCCCATCTCTGCATGTTGTGGGCTACCCAGACCCAAGATACCCCATGTCCAGTCCCTTTTTAGCACCTCCTGGCTCTGACCCACCTGCCCTTTACTCCAGACCTACTCAGGACTCTTCTGTGTGACTGTCAACCCCTACAAGTGGTTGCCTGTCTACAATGCTGAGGTGGTGGCTGCCTACCGGGGAAAGAAGCGGAGTGAAGCTCCACCCCACATCTTCTCCATCTCCGACAATGCCTACCAGAACATGCTGACAGGTAAGGATGTCCTCTGAGGATCTCAAACTAGAAGACCTCACTCCAAAAAATGGTTCCTGACTTAGAACTGGTTCTCATCTGGGAGGGTGGAGAACCTCAGCCTCAACCCCAAGAGCCAAGCATATTTCCCAACTTCATCCCACCTGATTCCTCTCTTYTCTTGACAGACCGAGAGAACCAGTCCATCCTCATCACGTAAGGCTCTRCTTTGTCCATAGCAGTGGGGTGGGAAGAACGCACCAGGATGTTATCCAATATCTCACTGTTGCCCCTCCAGCGGAGAATCYGGGGCGGGGAAGACAGTCAACACCAAGAGGGTCATCCAATACTTTGCAAGCATTGCCGCCATTGGCGACCGCAAGAAGGAGGTGACCAATAGCAGCAAGGTGAGTGCCTCACTCCATTTACCCTTGGTTTRCGTAGAGTGTATCCCAGTGGTGTCCACACCCAGCATTGTCCCACCCCATCCAGGGTACCCTGGAGGACCAGATCATCCAGGCCAACCCTGCCTTGGAGGCCTTTGGSAATGCCAAGACCCTCCGCAATGACAACTCATCCCGATTTGTGAGTGATGGGGCTGGGTTCTATGAGGAAGGGTCTGTGGGTCAGTTTGTGGGACAGAGTGTGGGATCTGTGGCATGAAGGCAGCCACCTCCACCTCCTGCCACTGCTTTCCCACTGCTTTGCCATTGCAGGGGAAGTTCATCCGAATCCATTTTGGGGCCACCGGGAAGTTGGCATCAGCTGACATTGAGACCTGTAAGTGGGTTGAGAGCCTTATGAGAAGATGTCTTTTAGTCCAGCATCCATTCATCCATGGACTTATCTATCCATGGATTTATTCATCCATCCTAGGACTCATCCATGTGTGGACTCCTCCATCCACCCATGAACTTCATCCAATCATCCAGGAACTCCATTCATYCATACATATCTCCTTTCCTCCCTCCATCCAATCACCCACTTCATCTTCATCTCCTTGTCCCACCATCCACCTGAACCTCCATCTCCAATTCTTTGTCCTTCCATCTCCTTGTGTCTACTTCCCTCCTTCCTTGCCTGCCTCTCCTCCACCCATGTCCATCCCTTCATCTGTCTTCATGGTTGATGGATCCATTGTCTCATCCCACTATCCATCTAACCTTCCATTTTTCTCTCTTCTTCCTTCCATCTCCTCATCCCAYCATCCAGATACCCCTCCTTTTCCATCTCCCCATCCTATCATCCATCTCTCTATATCTCAATCCATCTTCTCACCCCAACCTCCATCCTACTTCTCTCCATACCTACCTCAGACCTCCTGGAGAAGTCCCGTGTCATTTTCCAGCTGAAGGCTGAGAGAAACTACCACATCTTTTACCAAATCCTCTCCAACAAAAAGCCAGAGCTGCTGGGTGAGTAGGGTGCTTGGCCTTGAGTTTTTTACTTCCTCTCCTCCAGTTTTCTGTTCCTTCCTGGGGCARTTGAGGATGATTTGGGGCTGTTTAGCCAATGCAAATACTCACTTTTTCTCTCTATCCTGGGCCCGTGGAGCAGAGATGCTTCTCATCACAAACAACCCCTATGACTACAGTTATGTCTCCCAAGGAGAGGTGACTGTGGCCTCCATTGATGACTCTGAAGAGCTGTTGGCAACTGACGTAAGTGGTGGGGTGGGCAGGTGGACATCCCCATGATGCATTGAAGGTGAAATGCCAGGTAGATAGTTGAGATAGTAGATGATGGATGGGTGGAGGAGAGGTGGAACATGGGGATGACAGTGGAGGATAGGAAGGGTGAAAGATGGTGGGTTGGTAGAGTAGGATGAGGGTAGAGGACAGAAGGTAGGACAGGAGGCAGGGAGTGGAAGTGGAGATAAAAACAGGTGGGGGAGTACTTAGGTGGACAGATGTGTCTATGGGTGAACAAGTCCTCAAACAGATGGATAAGTCCATGGATGCATGGATGGGGTTAATGGTGACTGGATGAGTCCATGGATGCACGGATGGATGGATGGATGGATGGATTGGATGGATGGATGGGTGAGTCCATAGGTAGATGATTCCGCAGCTAGATGGAGGAGTTGATGACCTGGAATGGCAGAGGGACACAAATGGTGGCCAGCAGAAAGCCATGGCCACAGCTGGTGGCAAGGCCCTCTCCCATCCCCCTCCACCTATCATCCAGAGCGCTTTTGATGTCCTGGGCTTCACGGCTGAGGAGAAGGCTGGTGTCTACAAGCTGACGGGTGCCATCATGCACTTTGGCAACATGAAGTTCAAGCAGAAGCAACGGGAAGAGCAGGCAGAACCAGATGGTACTGAAGGTGAGTGAGTTGACATAGGTCTTGGGGTCATCAGGTTARGTGGAATCTGACAGCATGTCTTCTTATTGACACTCTGCAGATGCTGACAAGTCAGCCTACTTGATGGGCCTGAACTCAGCTGACCTTCTCAAGGGGTTGTGTCACCCCCGGGTGAAGGTGGGCAATGAATATGTCACCAAGGGGCAGAATGTCCAGCAGGTGTACTACTCCATTGGGGCCTTGGCCAAAGCTGTATAYGAGAAGATGTTCAACTGGATGGTGGTGAGGATCAACAACTCTCTGGACACCAAGCAGCCAAGGCAATATTTCATTGGTGTGCTGGACATCGCTGGATTTGAGATCTTTGATGTGAGGACTGACGGGGTGGCAGGGTATTTGTCCTCTTGGGGGTTGAGTTGATCCAGTTGGGTGTTCAGATGATCTTCTGAAGCTTCATGTTGACCTTTTTGGGAAACTTGACCTCTTTGGGCCTTGTGTTGATCCTCTTGGGTGTTGAGTTGATCTCATAATTAATACTGGGCATTCTGTTGACCCAGTTCAGTCTTGAGTTGATCCGGTTAACCCCATTGGCCACCTCCTCTTTCCTTCCCCAGTTCAACAGCTTTGAGCAGCTCTGCATAAACTTCACCAATGAGAAGCTGCAACAGTTTTTCAACCACCACATGTTCGTGCTGGAGCAGGAGGAATACAAGAAGGAGGGCATYGAGTGGGAGTTCATTGACTTTGGCATGGACCTCCAGGCCTGCATTGACCTCATTGAGAAGGTACCACCTCCCCCAGGGTCTTATGGGGGCTGAAGKGACTGCTGGGGAAGGGCCCTTTCTGTTGGAGGCTGCCAGGGACCCCAAAGTTGGTCAATTGGRTTGTGCTTGGTGTCCTCCACCATCACTTTTCTTCCTAGCCCATGGGGATCATGTCCATCCTGGAGGAGGAGTGCATGTTTCCCAAAGCCTCGGACATGACCTTCAAGGCCAAGCTCTTTGATAATCATCTGGGCAAGTCAGCCAACTTTGGGAAGCCACGTAATGTCAAGGGGAAGCCAGAGGCCCATTTCTCTCTCATCCATTATGCTGGCACAGTGGACTACAACATCATCGGGTGGCTAGAGAAGAACAAGGACCCCCTCAATGAGACAGTGGTGGGGCTCTACCAGAAATCAGCCCTGAAACTCTTGGCCAACCTCTTCTCCAACTACGCCGGGGCAGATGCTGGTAGGTGACTGGATGGTGGGGTGATGGAGGGATGAGCTGATGGAGAAGACCACTGTCTACTAGTCACAGTCTTTCCTGTGTTATCCTACCCCTCTTCTCTCCAGGTAGTGATGGAGGRAAGGGGAAAGGAGCCAAGAAGAAAGGTTCCTCCTTTCAGACTGTCTCAGCCCTGCATCGGGTGAGGCACCTACATAGTGGTCCCAGCATGGGGCAGTGGGAGGACCACCTCCTGAGTGGTGGATCACCCCTTCAGTCCCACAGACCCTCTCTTGGCTCTCTCATTAATCAGGTTCTACCCTCCTCCCTCCTCAACAGGAGAATCTCAACAAGCTGATGGCCAATCTCAAGACCACCCATCCTCACTTTGTCCGCTGCATCATCCCCAATGAGCGGAAGGAGCCGGGTGAGCAAAGGGCAGGGCCGAGGGCAGGGAAAAGGGTGGTAGGGGTGGCTCGTGGCTGACACCATCCCTCTAACCCACTGCCAGGTGTGATGGACAATCCCTTGGTAATGCATCAGCTGCGCTGCAACGGGGTGCTAGAAGGCATCCGCATCTGCCGCAAGGGCTTCCCCAATCGCATCCTCTATGGGGACTTCCGCCAGCGGTAGGCACAGAGATAGGGGGASGTGGTGGACAATCCAATTGGGGCTGACCTCAGGGTTTTCATGTCCTCTCTGGTCACCAGATACCGCATCCTTAACCCTGCTGCCATCCCTGAGGGGCAGTTYATTGACAGCCGCAAGGGTGCTGAGAAGCTACTGGGATCCATTGACATCGACCACAACCAGTACAAATTTGGACACACCAAGGTAAGAGCACATGGTCTCTCCATGGTCCTACCACCCATAGGGTCATGAGGACCCCATAGTCTCACCACTGATTTGTCCACCTGCCTATCCACCTCACCATCCATCACTTCATTCYCCCAATAACCCATCAACCCATCCATTTGTCTACAAACCCTTCCCAACCAATTCACCCTCTCGCCTCCTTCCTCCACCAGGTCTTCTTCAAGGCAGGGCTGCTGGGACTTCTGGAGGAGATGCGGGACGAGCGCCTCTCCCGCATCATCACTCGCATCCAAGCTCAGGCCCGAGGGCAGCTCATGCGCATTGAGTTCAAGAAGATCCTGGAGCGCCGGTGAGAGAAGGGAYRTCTGGTGGGTCCCTTCTCMWKGAGAAGGGACCTCTGGTGGGTCACCAGGTGTGTAGTGTAGTGGCATCTGTGTCACCATTCTAGGGACTCACTGCTGGTGATCCAGTGGAACATCAGRGCCTTCATGGGGGTGAAGAATTGGCCTTGGATGAAGCTCTACTTCAAAATCAAGCCTTTGTTGAAGAGTGCYGAGACAGAGAAGGAGATGCAGGTGGGAGGAGGTGATGAGGCGGGCAGCTTGGGATCCAAAATGGATTGGGTGGGGTTGATGGATAAAGGGGATTTGATGTGGCTACTCTCTTCTTTGCTTCAGAACATGAAGGAAGAATTTGGGCGGCTGAAGGAAGCCCTGGAGAAGTCAGAGACCCGGCGCAAGGAGYTGGAGGAGAAGATGGTCTCCATGCTGCAGGAGAAGAACGACCTTCAGCTCCAAGTGCAGGCYGTGAGTGARACTGCCCCCCAAAAYCATGTCARGGRGGTGACCAGCACCCCTCCAGGGCCACCCTACCTCACCTACCACTCCAATACAGGAGCAGGACAACCTTAATGATGCTGAGGAGCGCTGTGACCAGCTGATCAAGAAYAAGATCCAGCTGGAGGCCAAGGTGAAGGAGCTGACAGAGCGACTGGAGGATGAGGAAGAGATGAATGCAGAGCTGACAGCTAGGAAGAGGAAGCTGGAGGATGAGTGTTCAGAGCTAAAAAAAGATATTGATGACCTGGAGCTGACTCTGGCCAAGGTGGAGAAGGAGAAACATGCCACTGAGAACAAGGTGAGGGTGGAGAGAGKCCTTGACCATAAATTGTGGGGATTGGGTCAACACAATCTGATTGTGTTGGATTGAGGAGATTCAAGGCTTGTTGATCTGGGCTACATGAAGRCTCAACATCCTTTGTGTTCTATACCACTGCAGTGGCCTCATTGGCCAAGGACAACAGCAGCAWCACCCAGCTTTACTCTACCTCTGGTACTAAGCTGGAGGCCTAGTGTTTCTCCTCCTKCAGGTCAAGAACCTCACAGAGGAGATGGCCGGGCTGGATGAAACAATTGCCAAGCTAACGAAGGAAAAGAAGGCCCTGCAAGAATCTCACCAGCAGACTCTGGATGACCTGCAGGCAGAGGAAGACAAAGTCAAYACCCTGACAAAGGCCAAACTCAAGATGGAACAGCAAGTGGATGATGTGAGTGTGGTCTAGTCTCACCATGGGTAGTGCTGAGGAGCTTTCTGGGGCAGATACAATGTAAAACTGATGTTTTCCCCCATTTCCATGTTTCCACACAGCTTGAAGGCTCCCTGGAACAGGAGAAGAAGGTCCGTATGGACCTGGAGCGGGCCAAAAGGAAGCTGGAAGGTGACTTGAAGCTGACCCAGGAGAACATCATGGACCTGGAGAACGACAAGCAGCAGCTGGAGGAGAAGCTCAAGAAGTAAAGATGGACCTCTTTCTCCAGTCTAAACTGGTCAGGGGGCAAGGGCAGGGACCTCAATGCTAACTGCTTTTATTTGCAGGAAAGAGTTTGAGATCAACCAGCAGAACAGCAAGGTTGAGGATGAGCAGGCTCTGGCTCTGCAGCTCCAGAAGAAGCTGAAAGAGCTGCAGGTGAGGGATCTCTATATTTGGGCTGCACTGGAGAGCCTCCAGCTGGYTGGGTTGAGGTGAAGAGTTTCTATCTGGTTAAGCTGAGTTTAGGAGTTTCCAGTTGGTTGACAAATGTTCAGATATCTGGGATGAGCTTTCAGCTTATTGGGGTGAGTTGGGTTGAAAAGTTTCCAGCTCAGTTGGTTGAGTTGAATGGAGGAGTTGGGTGTAGCCAAGTCTGCTGACAGCAGCTCTATTCCTGGAACACAGGCACGGAYTGARGAGYTGGAGGARGAGYTGGARGCAGAGCGGACAGGCAGAGCCAAGGTGGAGAAGCTGCGCTCAGACCTGTCAMGGGAGCTGGAGGAGATCAGTGAGCGTCTGGAGGAAGCSGGTGGTGTCACTTCAGTGCAGATYGAGCTGAACAAGAAGCGGGAGGCAGAGTTCCAGAAGATGCGTCGGGATCTGGAGGAGGCCACGCTGCAGCACGAGGCCACAGCYGCTGCACTGCGCAAGAAGCACGCCGACAGCGTGGCYGAGCTCAGYGAGCAGATTGACAACTTACAGCGTGTCAAGCAGAAGCTGGAGAAGGAGAAGAGCGACCTSAAGTTGGAGCTGGATGACCTCAGCTCCAACATGGAGCAACTGATAAAGGCCAAGGTAGAAGGAGGTCGAGGTGGACATCTTACCTCCACCATGGGCATCTTTCTCCTGCTTCATTCCTTCCCTCCATTCTTTCCTCCTCCAAGGTGGGCATGGAGAAGATCTCTCGCACCATGGAGGACCAGGCAGCTGAACACCGGGCCAAGCTGGAAGAAACACAACGAGTCCTCAATGACACTAGCACCCAACGGGCCAAGCTCCAGACAGAAAATGGTGGGTAYCTTCACCCACCATACCCCTCACCCCATATCCTCAGCCCCTGTCCCACATCTTCAATCCTTGTCACACCCTTGAAAATCTGCCCTACCTGTGCAGGAGAGCTGTCCCGCCAACTGGAAGAAAAGGAGGCCCTTGTCTCTCAATTAACTAGGGGCAAGCAGTCATATACCCAGCAGATGGAGGACTTGAAGAGGCAGCTGGAGGAGGAGATGAAGGTAAGATTTTTGGGATGGCTGATAGGGTCTCCAGGAGGACCACAAGACAAGGTGTYCTTCACCCTCGTGGTGGTAGCACCAAATGGAAGTCAATTTCAGGCCAGTTCAGTGGGGTGGTTGCATCTAAGAGTGGTTGAATTGAGTTGCATTGGTCTAACAACTGAGAGGTTGGGCTGTGCAGGTCAGTTCTGAAGCAGCTGGGTTGGCCTATGGGCAGTTGGGYGGCATTGAACGAGGGGAAGTCAAACTAGGCCAGATTAGAGATACCCATCTCTAGATCTTTCTGGGTCTAGATGTGCTGAATTTGCTTGGGATGACCTGGAGAAGGTTTAGCTGAGAAATACTAGTGTTTACTCAGTTTGAGAACCTACACATAGCTCAAGTTCACCTTCTCCTTGCCTCTTGCACCCAGGCCAAGAATGCACTGGCCCATGCCCTCCAGTCAGCCCGGCATGACTGCGACCTTCTGAGGGAGCAGTATGAGGAGGAGACAGAGGCCAAGGCTGAGCTCCAGCGCTCRCTCTCCAAGGCCAATTCTGAGGTGGCACAGTGGAGGACCAAGTATGAGACAGATGCCATCCAGCGCACTGAGGAGCTGGAGGAAGCCAAGTGAGTCATCTCCCCATGAAGGGAGCTTCTGTGGGGCAGGGGAGAGTGGAGAGTCTTCCATAATACAAGGATCCAGAGAATGTATAGGAATCTGGAGATGGTAGATGAGATCCAGAACAGAGCCTCGGCCAATCAATGGGTGGAAGAAGGCTTGAGTTGACCCGCTTGGTCCATGGATCACCACAGCCAGGTTTTCTCCCATGGCAGGAAGAAGCTGGCCCAGCGGCTGCAGGAGGCTGAGGAGGCGGTAGAGGCAGTCAATGCCAAGTGCTCCTCCCTGGAGAAGACCAAGCACCGGCTACAGAATGAGATTGAGGACCTGATGGCAGATGTGGAGCGATCAAACGCAGCAGCTGCTGCATTGGACAAGAAGCAGAGAAACTTTGACAAGGTAAGAGAACACAGTGGTGAGACAGAAGCAGATGGGAGACATGGGGACAGAGGCTGACCCCTTGCTTTTCTTCAGATCTTGTCTGAATGGAAGCAGAAGTTTGAAGAGTCACAGATGGAGCTGGAGGCATCACAGAAAGAGGCCAGGTCCCTYAGCACCGAGCTCTTCAAGCTGAAGAATGCCTATGAGGAGTCGCTTGAGCACCTRGAGACCTTCAAAAGGGAGAACAAGAACCTCCAGGGTGAGACTATAGTACTTCCCCTCCCCACCTTGTTCTCCACCACCTTCCACCAAGTCTGATGAGATCTTACCTGAGCAGAGGAGAT
>CADDXX010000060.1:24578-73301 GCA_902810485.1 Alauda arvensis
GAAAATGGGATGCCTGAAGAAATAGGTGGTTCTATTGTGGGCCAGATGGAGCAATAAGAAAGTCAGATGTATGAAGAGCAGATGGGGTGGCAGGAGGCCAGACAGAGCTGTGTCAAGCCTCCCTGGTGTCCCTGCACCCTCAGGAGGAACAGGCCAACACCAACCTGGCCAAGTTCCGCAAGGCGCAGCACGAGCTGGATGAGGCAGAGGAGCGTGCCGACATCGCCGAGTCCCAGGTCAACAAGCTGCGGGCCAAGAGCCGCGACATTGGAGCCAAGGTGGGACTTTCCCCTGCCCACAGGTGCCTCATGGGCCACCCCATGGCCGCCCCATAACAGCTCCTTTTTCTTCTCCATCAGAAGGGACTCAACGAAGAGTGAAGCTCTGGATCCTCAAGTGTCCTACCTGAACTCGCAGCTGTCCCACTTAGACTTTCAAGAGCCTAACTCCCCCTAGCCCCCCTAACCTTGGCCAGCCAATAAAAAGCATTGAGCAGCAGCAGTTTGTGCGGGGTTGGGTTTGTTTTGGAAGGGTGGGATTACCCCAGTGGCACCTGTAATAYGGATGGAGCCCATACAAGTTTCTAGTAAATCTGAAATTTATGAAGAAGGAATTTATGGGATGTGGAAAAAGGAACATATGGGAGTATTATAGGAGCATTTCCAGAGTATTCACAAATGCAGTGAGGAAGGCCGAAGTCCCCTTGGGATTGAATCTGGCAAAGGATATCAAGGATAATAAGAAAGGCTTCCACAGGCATATCAGCAGCAAAAGGAAGATTAGGGRAAAAATGAGACCACTGTTGAATCAGATGAGAGAGCATCTCTGTGGAGAAAGACCTGGGAGTCTTGGTGGATGACAAGTTGACTATGAGCCAGCAGTGTGTCCTTGGGACCAGGAGGGCCAATAGTGTCCTGGGGTGCAGGACCATAGTGTCCTTGGGAARTGTGTGACCAGCAGGTCRAAGAAGATGATCCTGCCCCTCTATTTGGCTATAGTGAGGCCATGCCTGTAGTACTGTGGTTACAGTTCTGGRCTCCTCAGCACAAAAAAGACAAGGAGTTACTGGAGAGGGTCCAGTGGAGACCACAAAGATGATCTGGGATCTGGAGCATCTTTCCAGGGAAAGAGAGTGAGGGAGCTGGGCCTAAGYCTAGAGAAGACTCAGAGGGGAACTCAACAATGCATCTCGAAAGTATGTGTACAGAGGATGGTGCCAGACTTTTCAGTGGTGCCTAGAGATAGGACAAGAAGCAGTGGCCATAAACTAAAACACAACATYTCACCTCAACATGAGGAAGAACTTTTTTACACTGAGGGTGGCAGAGCATAGGAACAGGTTGCCCAGGGAGGTTGTGGASTCTGTCTTCAGACATTCAAAACCCACCTGGACACTTTCCTGTGTAAATTCTCTAGGTCATCCTGCCTTGGCAGGAGGGTTGGACTGGATGCTCTTCAGAGGTTCCTTCCAACTCTAAAAATTTTTTGGATTGCCAAACCATGTGGACCTTGTGCAGCCCACAGGATGTTGCAACTTCCCCAACAGTGCAATATGATTTCACCCACGATGTGTACCTCGACCTCAACCTGCCTCACACCAATCCATGTCTGAGTGTAGGAGGAGATGTGCCTGAGGGCACATACAGGACTGGGGAAGGAGGGTCCCCATGAGGTGGGGAGCAGCATCTGGTAGCTTCACATGTCGCATAGAGCCTGGGTAAGCCCTTCAGGGACCTCATGGTTCCCAAGCTTGCAGCTTCTGCTGCTCCTGGCCTCAGTGCCCTGCTCCGTCCCTCTACCCACCATGTTCCATTTTCCCATGTCCCACTGTCCTTCTAGCCTAAATGCTGTCACCTGTGTGGCCTCTCCATTGATTGTTCCACCACCCCTTGGCCCAACAGMCCTGTCTCCTCCAACTTGTTATCCTCCATTTCTCACTGTCCCTCCAAATCCTCCATGGCTTATCATCCCACTGTATCCCAYCATCCCTATATGGTCTCTACCACTCCATTTCCTTTACGTCCCGACACAGCCCACAATATCCATGTCCCACTATCTGTCCATCCTCTCCACATCCCCACATGTTCATGACTCATCATCCCCTCATTCCACCACCCCTGTGGCCCTCCATCTCCTCTATGTCTCACTAYATCCTCCATGTTCCATCATCCCACCATTTTCTTCATGTCCCTCCATTCTCCCACTCTCACCATCCCACTATATCCCATCATCCTTCCATGTTCTCCAGGTCCCAGACATGGAAAGATGAAGAAGCAGCACTGGTGGATAAAGTGGCTTGCCAGCTCCAGGAATACAAAGAAAAATCTAAGAGTATTTCAGGGACTTAAAAGGATACTAGCACGCTTTCAGTGTAGGAACGGGCCAGAAGGCAAAGATTAAATAGTGTAGAATGGTAAATGCCRYRGAATAAAGGATRGACTTTGCCCTGRTTTCAGCTGGGATGGAGTTTCCCAGGAGCGGCAGGGCCCGGGCGGGCGGTAACAGCGGGAGGGCGTCCTCCCCTCTTCGGGAGGAAGGTGTCCAGGCACGGCTGCCGCCGCTTTCCGAGCCGGGAGCCCGCCAGGAGCCTCCCCCTCCGCTCCCCGCCGCTGCGCTCCTGCTGCTGCTGACGGCGAACATCGCGCCGAGCTCCCAGCTCCGCTGGGGAAAGCGGAGGGAGGGAGGTCCCGTGGGCTGCCCTGCTCCGCCCCCGGCGGGATCCGGCTCCGCCCGCGTCACCCGTTGGGACCTTGTGCCTCACGTTTCCCGGGGGTTGCGGGTCACCGCTCGGGGAATCGCCCTTCGCTCTCTGAGCTGCAGCCGCGACGGCAGCAGGGACCCCGGGCATCGTCAGCCAGGGAGCGCCGGGGGCCGGACCCGGCCAGGGGGCGGCAGCGGGCGCGGCTGGTGCGCCCCTGACCCCGGGGAGAGGCAGCGCTTTGGGATACTTCTTGGGGCTGAGTTTGGGCGCAGCCAGCGCGCGTGTGTGTGCCAGGAGCTCCTCAGCGAGCTGCTGCCTGGAAGTGGTGCTCTTACACCGACGGAACGGCATCTGCTGCAGCTGGAGTCGCTCCGGTAAGTGCCTCTGCATCTTCTATGGCACAGTACCTAGTACTGGCTGTTTTTCAKTTATCTGCCATCCATTTTCCCATTTTGAAAGGATTTTTTKGTAKTTTCTTTTGCTCACTAGAASTGGAGAAAGTAATGTATGGAGAGGTAARGTGTTTGTGGTTGTGTTTTCATTAATTTTTTTTTATTTGTGGTTTGGATTTGATTGTTTTACAAAGACCTGCCAMTGGACAGCTACTGTCTTTGCTTTTRGTTAGCATGTGGGAACGAAAGGAAACCAAAGGCTGAAATGTACTTGTCACTGCTTTTGATGTGTCCTTGGAAATAGTTTTCTGAATGAAGAGGCACAATCCTCTGTATGAGAACACTTTATGGGAAAACTTGAATACTGTCTCAAAACTGAAACAAAATAGTTTTGCATCTGAATCTCTAGAAATTGCGTGTGCTGCATCCCCCAGAATGAGCAAGCCTGGTCTTTTGTCTCCACAATGAAATGTAGCACCTCATTCATGTTCCAGGTGGGCTCAATTTGTTAGGTAGCCTGAAGAAAGGGATGCTAGCAGTCAACTTTTACCATAAATACTTTCTTTTCCATTATTGCAGAACAGCAATGCCGCTGAAACAACCCGAGAAGAGCCCACTTCCTTCCCAGATTCCGAGTCTTGGTGACCTTTCAAGAGCTCCCCATGAGGTGCCACAATCTGGGTGCCATGGGAAATGGATCAAAGAGACTGCTTCAGCCTACATGAGGCTGGCAAAGCAAGGAGACCGACCTGGTGAGCATCTGTCATGCTTCTTTGGTTTTCYTGTGTTTTCTTTGGCTTTGCTTGAGTGTGGTGTAAAGTGCTCATAGATGCTCATAGAAGGATCTTCTGGGCTTTTGAAATGAACTCGTGGAAAAAATGAGGAAATTAATTTCTTCCTGACAAAACAGCAATCTGAAAACATAGGTAGTGCTTTTGCAACTAGATAAGAAGTCAGAAAAGTACTGTCTTTTKTCTTATTCTCTCCAGACCTACTGAAGCACTACACACCTGTGGTAATGAACTCCTCTCCAGCAGCATCTGCTGCACCTGACTGGTACTCTCACTGTGCCAGTCCCACAGGGATTGAAGAGCCATGGTAAGATTGCTGAGGCCCAACACATCTTGGCCTCTCTCTTCACCTATTAACATTTCTGAATGCTTCTGTACTTAAGTGCAGGATTTGCATACCTTGTACAAACAAGCATCAAATCTTTGCCTGCAGGAGCTGTGTTCCCTCTCTACCAGATTATATGGTTCACAGAGAGTTTGTGGCTGAAGACCAYCAAGGTAACAGTTATGAGACAAGAAAAGGGCCTTTTGATTTTGATACAAAAASTGTTCGGCAGCAGAAAACTGAGAACAAAGAAAATGCAGAGAAAAAGAAGGTAGGATGGAGAGGAACCCTGTGATGATGCTTTTTTTTGTAGAGTTTGTGAACACATCTCTGTCTGGGCCTGTTTCTTCTTGTAGGAGGGAAGCTGCAATCCATGTGATTTTCTGTATTCCAGAATTAATTTTATATTGCAGTTAGAGAACAAGAAGAAAGCAGTGTTTTCTTAAGTGCTGCAGGTGTAGTGTAGGTTTCCCATCACATTATATAGTACATATACTTCAGTATAAATAAAAAGCAGTAGTTAGTTTCTATCTTCTTATGCTTTATTTCCCCTGCAATTCATTCTTAGTGAAGAGACATCTTGTTTAGTAATCTTGGGTGAGGAAAAAAGAAGATAAGAACAAAAGAATATTCTGAAAAAGGAGTTTAATTTAGTTTGAAATGCAAGGGAGTTCCCAAAGATAYTGTGCTAGCTGTCTTTGAATGAAAGATGTATCCAARACAAARTAAGTATAGCACAAGCTATGCCSCAAACAARCYTTTCTGTACTGACATTGGTGTTTTGTCCTGGAGACCTCTCTGCTRTCCTCCCTCTTTCATCCTCCCTGCCCTTGCCCAATTTAGATGCTGAAGCCTTATGTATTTTAAATATCCTCTATAATCTCAGTTGCCACATTTACCTTTGGGGTATACCTGGAAAGGCATTTGATGTACTTGAACACKAGTACCTCCCTCCTTGAACAAAAGGGCAGATATTGGACATTTTAGGAAAAAAAAAGTCCTCAGCCTTTGCTGAGATGAATAACTAGTGCAAATTAAGAATGATGTCTTGTGTTAATGGGAAGACCTCATTACTGAATAGGCTCAGAAATGTTTACTAAATGTGGTAACAGGCAATCAAGCAACGTATGTTTAAACTGTAATTTGCCTGATGCTTGTGGGTGAAGCTTTTTTTTTTCAGTCATAGATTTAAGGCACTGAAAATAAAAACTTGGCATGCTGCAGTGGCTCTTAAAGGAATCGAGCTAGGACAGAGAGGAAGTGCTGTTCCTCACTCCCTTACTTAAGAGCCAATTATGTTCAGTGCAGTAAGAATGAAACATAACTTTGATAACAGTAATTCAAGCCCATATGCTGACTTGTAAAGCTGAGGTTAATTTCAGTTTTGGTGGAGTTTGGTTGAGACCCAGTTTAATTCAGTCACGTGCTTTATTTATGACTAAATGTAAAGTGAACATATGTTATATATTCAGCTCAGATTGCAAATATGCCAAGGCCCTCATATATAATGTATACTCTTCTCCTGGAAGCTGAAGTTAAGTTTTATGTGAGGTTCTAAATCTACCAAGTCTTTTTCTGTAAGATTAGGTGTGAAGACAGGTTCTGTGCTAGATTTAGCAGGTTAGCTCTACCTCCACACCACCATCTCACATTTGGCTGTGCTTCACAGTGTCTTTGTGGTACACTGGRAAGCGTATCATGTATCTTGAAATGTCCCATGGTGTTTCTTCCACAGCTACTCCTTGAATATGCTCTTTTGGGAAGTTTCTATCCCATGCTCTTGGAGTACCTTCCCAAAGAGTCTTTCAAGTGAGACAATGGAACTAGCCCTACCAAAGAGTCTCAATTTTAGTTTTTTGCCATACATCTTGTATGCTGAAAGGTAAGAATAATGTATTCCMAAACACCACAGACACATTTCTAAGGAACATTCAATTTATTTATTTGACTACATGATGACACTGCAGCAGCAAACTATCTCAAGTATTTCTGGTAGTATGAGACTGAAAGTATTGAAAATATTTTTCARTCCAGTGTGAYTARGCAGTTATTCAGAAGGGACATGCATGATGCAATTGTGGAGTTAAATCCCAAAGGGTGCCCTTAGGAACAACTGCAAAACCATTTAACCTCTAAGGGTACCTCTTTGCTTGGTTTGGAAAACATTGCTCCCAAGTGGGCCCTTGCTCTGCAGGTTTAAGCCTTTATGCTGTTTTGTTTTGAGGTATAAAATCTCCACTGTTCCTTGTGGTTATTGCTGTGTAGAGGAGAACTGCAGATCTGGGGGACCATTGCATGGTTCTCCATGCCTCAGGATTGATCCTGTAGTTCTTCCCTAATGCCTTAATCACAGCAATAAGTCTTATTCTTCTGGGAATTTTGCAAATTGGAGAAGGGTATTAGTGTATGAAGGATTTAGCCTTTGTGCTTATAGCAAAGTGATGGACTTCCAGCCCAGGGAGAAGCAGTCCATGGAAATCTCACAAGGCTTAGTAAGACCAAGTGCAAGGTCCTGCACCTGTGCTGGGACAACCTCTGTTATCAGCACAGGCTGGGGATGAACAGATCCAGAGCAGCCCTGCCTGGAAGGACTAATGGGTGCTGGTGGGTGAGAGGCCGGACATGACTCAGCAATGAGCACTCACAGCTCAGAAAACCAAACGTGTCCTGGGCTGCATCCAGAGCCCTGTGGGCAGCAGGGAAGGGAGGTAATTCTGCCCCTCTGCTCTGCTGAGAGCCCACCTGCAGTGCTGCACCCAGCTCTGGAGTCCCAGCAGAGGGAGGACAGGGAGGACAACATGGAACTGTTGGCAGAGTCCAGAGGAAGGCACAAAGATGATCAGAGGAATGGAGCAGCTCTCCTATGAAGAAAGGCTGGGAGAATTGGTATTTCTCATCCAGGAGAAGAGAAGGCTTTGGGCTGACATAATTATGACATTCCCCTGACCTGAAGGGACCCTGCAAGAAAGATAGGGAGGGACTTTTTACAAGGGCATGGAGTGACAGGACAAGGGGGAATGGATTCAAACTCAAAGAGAGTAGGGTTAGACTAGATGTTAGGAAAAAATGCTTTACTGTGAGAGTGGTGAGGCACTGGAGCAAGTTTTCCAGTGAAGCTGTGGATGCCCCATTCCTGGAAGCATTCAAAGTCAGGCTGGATGGAGCTCTGAGCAACCTGGTCTAGTGAAAGGCGTCCCTGTGGTAGGGGAGGTGGAACTAGATGATCTTTAAGGGCCCTTCAAGCCAAACCATTCTGTGATCTTTTGCCTGTGCATCTTAAGGCCCAGCTGAGTTGGGTTGAAAAAGCTGTGACCTTAAGAAGTAGGGAGGCCTGTATGGATGAGAGGTCAGTTGGGGGTGGCATCAGGTTTTGCATSAGCATTTGGCAATATCCCTGAGGCCCCAATAAGGTTACTTCTTCATCTCCAAAGTCCTCTCTTTCAGGCACTTGCCTGAAGTGTCTGTGTATATATTATATGTACTTAGGTATGTATGTGCTGTAGCAAAATGAATGCTYATCTGATGCCAGGATTTTACCTCAGAGAGAGATTTGAAATGTAATCTAGAATTTTGTCCTTGATCACRCAAAAGCCAGGATTTAATCTGAAAGCTTTTGTCTTACCACGCTGGCTGCAGATATCCATTGTTCTTCAGATACTAGCCAGGCACAACACATGGTTCTATGTCATCTTTCTTGAATCCAAGATTAATAAATGTGTATTTATAATAAACATAGTATTTTTTACAGTATATTTTTGCCATCTCTTCACAGAGGGAGAAAATACTTTAAACCAAGAACATGCCATGCAGTTTGTAAAAAAAATGCCCTGTGTAGGGCATTCATGGCTGCTAAATAGAGGCTTGTCAAAGGGAAAAAGCCCCCTCAGCTGTAACCATTGGAGTGCAGTGGCACAAGAGTCTGCTTTTAATGCTGAATTTGCCCWGCAAAGTAACAAATAGCACCTGAATGGGTTGTAGGTGCCCTCCAAAGCCAAATTCCAATCTGTCCTTCGAAAGATGATAAAAGTGAAATATATTTTTCTGTTGTAGGCTTCCCCCAATATATATGTATTGGTTTAAATATCAAACCTCTAATTAATAYACCACAAMAGTTTTCTTAYTATATARGATGCTTTATGCTTTTYRTTAAAAAACAAAAACCAAAYAAACTAAAAAATAAGTAGCAATTAAGCTTTAAKTTACTTTCTAGTCCTCCTGACTTTAATAAGACTGTTCAGTTTTCATATTCTGCATACAGAGAAATGGACCAAGATGAGGTTGCAATGGATAAGTTTGACTTTAAAGATTAATTTTGGGTAGACATGCACTGTGAGAGGAAGGCTTGTGTAGAGCACGTTGTGAAGATAGTAAACAGTTAATCACATGTAGAATAACCAACTAAGGGGCTGCTTTATCTTTTGTTATTCCTCAAGAATCCATTACTAYTACTTATGGAAATAATGTCAGTAAGGCATGGAAATTTGAACACATTTAGGTCTTTAATATCGCCCTCACTTATGAAGGCTATGCTATCATATACTTTTGTTGGTTATTTTTTCATAACTCCTTTTATTTGAGCTAAGATTTCTCCAACACAGGTAAAGCTCCCACCTATAAGCCCTAAATATCCAAGCAGAATGCCAACTGTTTCTACAAACAAGGAATTTAGTGGAGCAAATAGGCTTTCCTTCCCACCCATGTAAGTAGTACATTTATGAAAATAATTAAACACCTAAGCCTGCAACTATTCATGTGTACAAACAAAATTGCTCCTTGTGAAATTGCAGGAATTAGTGGATATGTGTATGGACCTTGTGGATCTTTAKTTCTGTTAAATTTGCTATCATATGTGATGCTAAAATAGTTTTTAAGTGTCTAAAGCAAGTAAAGTATTTTAACTCATACAAGAAAATTATTCAATATAACTTTGTGTTATAGAGTTGCATATCTTCATGTAGCAGACTTTTATGGTGTTCTAAATTGGCTTTTCCTTACTACAGTGAACAGGTGAAAATGATAACCTACATTGTTAGTTCTGTCAGTGTAGGTTGCAGACAAGCAAGTAGGACTGACACTTTAAGGAAAGACATAAACTGTAGCCTTTATGAGACAAAGCAAAAGTACTCTAATGAACACCTGGAGGAGGTGTTTAAGCAAATTTTTATGTCATGTGTAAAGTGATCACATCATCAGCTGTGTGCACAGCTGAATTGTTTCTTCATRCTTAGTGATAAAAATGTATTGCTCAGTTATCAGTAATCCTAGTGTGTTTTAGAACTATGTTAATCATGCCAAGCAAGTGATTAAGCTGTCAAATTAATTTAAGAGAAAATCTGTGACATAATTTTGCCTTTGAACACCATAAAATGAATACTGTCAGCCTTTTTCACTTACACATTCTTTGTGGGATTTCCCTTTTGCATTTCTTGTTTAAGACCAGAACTGTGTAAGCATTTTACATGTAAAATTCCAATGAAACAGATGGCTCTTCTCATATAAATTAACACAATACAAAACCAGGCATATTTCTGTACTTTTCTTTGTTTTTGGTTTTTCTTCTSAGATGATTACATGTAGAATACATGTTTTGTTATTTATAAATAAATTGTAAAACTATACATGGTTATATTTTAATGTAATGTTATAATTAGGAATAAATTATATTATAAGGTCTTTTCTGTGCAAAATATGATTTTCTCACCTAGCCCCCATTTTTGTTTACTTTTGCTTTTGTTTTCCTTTAATGTATTTGTATTTACAGGCCTGCTCAGGGAAGAAGTGAAGCAGTAAATTTTAGCAAATTAATAAGCAATGGTTCTGGGACTGACTGGTTTCAGCAGAGTACTGGATGGGAAAAATAGATCGAAGAAACATCAGAAAATAGTGAGCTGAAGGTAATGTTATTGRAAGCTGTTTATTTTAAAATGAGCTGGGCTCTCAAGGTAACAGCAGAGGGCAGCCTCAGTACTCATGTGTCTCTCTGAATGTGGTGAGACACGTTGAATTGTTGTGCTTATTTTACAATACCCTGTGACCAGATAAAGAAAGGAGTGCTCCTGTTTGTAGTCAGCAAAGGCAAGTGCTTTCATGGGCCCTTTTTGTCTCTACAATTGCAGTATGCTCTGTTCCAGTCCAGGGGCTTCTGTGTTCTGATCCAGGGGCTTCTCTGTGATGTGTTTCTGTAAAATRCTGCAGAGACACAGCCATCCTGCCTAAATTAAGGCAGACTGTAAAATATTTGTTGYCTCTTTGTTATGAATATTCTTTTGCCCCTAATATTTTTCCAAAAAMTTTTGTCACAAGTGTCATTGATACTGCTGTTTAAGAAATAGATTGCTGTTTGTAGAAATTTGTCAAAATAAATGTATTCACATTGTTGGAGGCAGTGGAATTTCAACAGTTTAAGAGAAAAAAGTTATCTAATGTTCACCTATGCTTTCAAACCTTACTTTGTCATGCACAAGAGTAATAGCTATGAAAGACCTTACTTGGAAAYACTTAAATATAAAGGTTAAAGGGTGGGGAAATTTCCCTTACTTCTGTCAAAGACCTTTTGCTTTGGTAACCATGCTGGCTATATCAATTTCCTATAGCAGTTTTAGGAAATGCTATTGGACCTCCCATTGCATTCACCAGAATTTTTTTTTTATTTGTGTCAGGGAATGCTTTTGTATACACTGGGCATTGTCATTATTCCCTTGACTTTGATATATCATTGTAGGAAAGTCTTAGAGGTTTTAATTTCTGTGACACTTCAGCTCTGTCTGAATTCATCTGTTTTTCTTCCTTTAATGTATCTACAGTTTTTTGTTTGTGTTTTTGTTTTAGGAGTGGGCTTGTTGGTTTTTTGGGTTTTTTTTGGGTTTTTTTTGGGTTTTTTTTTTTTTTTTTTTGGTGTGCAAAACCTCTTCCTCCAGCTGAGTATCAGGAGAAAACAGAGAACTAGAAATTATGTGGTTTTGYTCAGAAGAAAAAATGTCATAAARTTGAGGGATGAAGCCAGATCTTGGTCTGGATCTGAAGGAGAATGCATAACCTTAGAAACTACTCTTCAAGTTAACTTAAGYATCCAAACTCTGATCCTGCAGATGCTGCTTTGAGAGGCTCAGTGACCMAACAATTCAACCATGGAGTCTAAAGGTGCTCTTCCTCATTGAAAAAATGAAAGAAAACCTTGAATATTCTTCTTTGTTTTCAGATTCTAATTAGCTTTCTTRTGTGCTGACATTTTCCTTTCCCCTTACCAAGAGTAAAATTAAAGGGGATTTGAAAATCTCAATTGGATTAATTTGGTGMTAGTTGATTTCTTTAATGTGTGTGTCTCTAATGAGACATCTGAGATATAAAGGAAACTTGAAGATTTTTCTGAATAAGCATGAAATTTGTTTGGTTATACCACTTAGGGAATAGAGAAGAAAAATATGGGTACACTGTAAAGGCTGTTGACATATAGATACATCTAATTTTTGAGTTGCTTTTCTTTTTCAAATTTTTTGAGAATKTGATGCCTGCTTTGCTTCTATTGCCTTTGTTTGCAATCATAGCTATTCTGACTGAGATTGGCTCTGTATCTCAGTGTAAAAGGGGATTGATTTTTTCTCAACAATATGGTTTCATCCAGATGTGTATCTTCATTCATTTTGACCTTGTCCTTTTCATTCTTTTAAGTGATTGCTTTTACTTTTTTCCCACTTGTGTACTTTTTTCTGTTCATCCAAAGCAATTGGCAGCATGAGCACCTTGCAGCTCCCTYTTGMGATGCAGCTTTCTCTGTTCTCACTTGCACAGAATAAGTCCTATATACATCAGGAAGCAGATACAACCCGTTCCATTTGTAAATCTATAATCCCTTTGTTCTGGGATACAGATTTGCATCATACTGCAAATTTCTTAGGTAGCTTGTTAGTATTGTTAATTCAAAATTAAAAGTAATGGAATTGATGTGTATTTTGACATGAAGAAGAAACAAAAAAAATTAGCTGACCTTTTTATTATTATGGTTGAAATTATTCTGTAAACCTTAATTTCTTTTTTCTATTGCAGATTCAGAATCATCTGAATCACCACCAGGAAGCAATGAGTTAAAGCCACTGTTTCAGGGATGTAATAAGTAACTTAAAAGACTGTTGGGGAAACTAAAGCCTTGTATTGCTTATGTAGCTCACTATTTACATATTGGCTGGATTTTTTTTTTTTTGTAATTTAACTCGTCCCTGACTGAGAAGATTGTGAGGTGGGTGAACTTAATTTGGCTTGATTACAGCAATTTTTAAAGAAGAGGCAACTGCTGTCAGTGCTTAGTCCTAGAACTTTTTTTAATATAATAAACAAAATAAAGCAAAACTGAGGTTTTCTCCTGCACAASACTCCTGCTGCTTTGCAAACCCTCATACAGGGTTACCATATTGCTGCTGACTTGACTAGACACAGGCATGCTATTGATGTKTCAAAATCARCAAGTTTCTTCAGTTAAGTACAGRTCTRCTYATGAATTATGCCATAAAGAAAGATRAAGGGTAACTGTGTGGTATRGSATGAAATGTAGATAGAAAGAATTGAACTGGTATRGATACTTGCAGTGAAAAAGTCAAACCTTCACTGCAAAGACTGCTTCTTCATCCCAAAAGCTCTTTTACTTTGAACAGATACTCAGCTTTCTAGGATAGTTCTGTTGCTGTGCCTGCTGCACAAGAGTTGGTTGATCAGTGATAGTGTTCAACCACATAATTAAAGACCTGGTGGCATTTCCTGGTATAGTCTTGYTGTATAGAAGCTGAATCATTGGTTAGCAGTTATATGGACTCAGCTATCTATGATGTCTGCACTTTCAGCTGTTTGATAAAAAAAATTATCTATCCTGAAKTCTTGACTGTAACAAAAATGTTATATGCTAGATCACTGTGTTTATTCACACAAGCAGAAGTTTGTACTTTGAAATAGCCATGAATAGAAGTTGTACTTTAATATTTTGAAAAAGTTAAGATATACTGATATTTCAACTTGCTATTTTATCTATTTGGATTAGGATATATCCTTGAAATCTTATTAATAATTAAATATTGATTATAAAGTCCACTAGAAWGAGGGTGCAATTTAATTACCATGTTTTTTGCTAATACCATGAAAAGTAAACTCTTAATTTTAGAACTTCAGATTCAGTACATTTTATATCTTTTTGTATCCAGGTCCTGAAGACTCTAAAATTTATCACTAAATACAGATTTCTTTGAGGAGACTGTTTTGAGTATTTGGTTTAATACTGCTCTTCTTTAAAACCTTGATGCAAAAATCAATTGGAAATAGGTAAACCATTGSTAATCTGAACCCTCAAAATTTTCAGTAAACTGTAGAAATTTTGCTGTTGATGTTGTTACAACTGGCACCTGAGTCCCTCTTTGCTATCTATTATTTTGAACAATTCAACTAAATTGTATTAAAAAAAACCAAAAAGCTAAAACAAATGCAAATGCTTAAATGTACCGTTATTGGCTACTCAGCAATTTTTTTCTAAATATAAAAAAAGTTTACATCAAGCTGTAACTTTAGTGGTGTGTGAAATTATTTACCTTGTATCTGTTTTACAATTTGTGTTGTGGATTATGTGCAGATACATTGAAACCATTAATTTTGCTGTGAAGGCAGAGCTTTTGGAGAAATCCAGTTTTCTAGGCTCAGTGTATCAGGGGATGCCAGAGTTGGAGCTCACAGCACAAAAACCTGTTGTGGTGAGTTGACCTTGGCCAGACACCAGGTGCCTGCCAAGCCTCTCTACCCATCTCCTTCCCAGCAGGACAGGGGAGAGAAAGAAGATAGAACACAACTTGTAGGATTGACTCCAGTAAAGGGCAACAGAGCTGGTGAAGGTTCTAGAGAGTAAGTCCTATGAGGAGCARCTGAGGGAGCTGGGGATGTTTAGCCTRGAGAAAAGGAGGCTCAGGGGTGACCAYATCRCTCTACAACTGCCTGAAAGGAGGCTGTAGCCATSTGGGGTTGGTCTCTCCCAGCCAACCAGTGACAGAATGAAAGGAAACAGCCAGGGGAGATTCAGGTTGGACATCMGGAAKAATTTCTTCACTGAAAGGGGGCTTAAGCATTGGAATGGACTGTCCAGGGAAGTGGTGAAGTCACCATCCYTGGAAGYGTTCAAGAAACAACCAYCCTTGACAGYGCTATGGCTTAGTTGACAAGGTGGTGTTCAGCTGAAGGTTGGACTTGATGATCTTGGTGGTCTTTTACGACTTAAATGATTGCCATTCATGTGTATTCATCTTTCCTTAGTCAAGGCAAGGAGAGGTTTGATTTGCACTGTTGGTCAACTGAGTCTGAATGGATCACAGTTTGAATACTGTGAGTTASAATATTAACAGCCTGAGATTTCTCTTCACAAGAGCAGGGGGTTGATCCTGGAATCTGTTTGTACATTCAGAATAACAGAGAGCTGCAGCAGACACATTACTTGCCTGTTCTGACAAGAAGTCAAAGTGGTGTAACAAATCAAAAAGCTCCAGCTGAACCCAAGGATGGAARTGTGCTGCTTGAATTCACCTTATCACATTGTTCTGTTTACTTCTGAGTCATGCAGCTGGCAGTTTTCAAAGTC
Organism: Alauda arvensis; assembly: GCA_902810485.1. Taxonomy (NCBI): domain Eukaryota; kingdom Metazoa; phylum Chordata; class Aves; order Passeriformes; family Alaudidae; genus Alauda; species Alauda arvensis. Next base: position 39,388 of record CADDXX010000060.1, read on the forward strand.
ACCAACAGTTCCATGTAAAAGCAGTGGAAGCTTCTGGTTTTCCATTTTTGTTTTTCAGAGAAATGCCAAAGTCAAAAGCTGGGTGCTTATTACGAAATCTTGCCCTATTGTTTTAAATGCTGAAACATTTGTTTCATTGTCTTGTGCTCTATTTCTGCCCTGAATGCCTTTAAGTAGTGAGATTTTTTTTTTGAATACTGATTGCTTTGCAAGCCCAAAGATAAAAGTGCAGTTTAGTTTTATGAATTGCATCCAACTATACTGAGCATGTGACTGTTTCTAAAAGAGAATTYCCAATAAAGATTTAACAATAATTTGGCAGTTTAGCAACCAGAGAATAATTTTCCTTTTATATACAGCCATTTCACTGTAGTGAAGATTAATATATATCTAATTCTAACCACTTCTGTCTTTTTGGATTAGATTAAAATATAAACATGCTTTCAGAGATCAAGGGTACGTATACATTAACTTTCTTTGTGTAGCAATTAAAAAAATAAATTCAATTGACCTGTGTGCTTCTGAAGCATCTGAAATTCTATTGATTTTGGCTTATCTATTTCTTAAATACTATTACGTGTCTGAATATGCAGGCTGAGTTGTGAAAGATGTAAGATGAAGCCCAGTTTCTTTTTGTAAATAGATAGCTTCATACTGTGCTCTTGCTCTTCTCTGCAGATAATTTTTCAGAATGTAGTTACATATTATGCTATAGTGTGGGAGAAAAAGCTAGAAACAGAAATACACAAGTTCAATTTTAGCACATTTTGTCCTTCTATGAATAGTTTCCGTGATACAAAGCATCCAGAATAACTGAAGAATCAAAATGAAGTGGGTAAAACAGCTGCACTGAATTATTTGACCAACTGACTATAAAAATAGTTTATGGTGAACACAATACATTTGATTATGAYAGACAGCCTTATTGTCCATAGCTCAAATTTTCATCCATGCAGTATAAAAACCTGAAAGCAAACACCAGTTGCATACTGTTGTTATTAACCCAGTATGTAGCTGTGTACTTTCACCCTYCTAAACAACATTAGTATCCTTCCCAMTAAAATACWAAATGAAATGAAAACCCAAACATTRCACYATAAAACCAGGAGGCTAAAAGGAGATWTAAAGTTTCCTAGTGATAACTGAGAGCAGAGGTTACTACACATTATTAGACTCATAGAAATGCATAATTTATTGAACAGTTCAGACCAGCTAACTATAGTTGCCTTATTATGTACAGAAATATATATATTCTCTGAATATATAGCTGAATAGAAAACGACCTGAAAGTTCATCACTGAGACCCTGAGATGAAGGGGTAGGTAATATTCCTGGTGAAAGGAAAACTTTCTTCCACAGAATTAAACACTCTTGTAAGGTGTTTGTTCACTACTATAGCTTGGAAGTCTTGGCAAATATTTAAAGAACAGGAAAACGGAAGGTTGATTAGGAACCTGTCCTTCTGTTTCACCCACTAGAAATCTAAACAAGTTGAACAGGTGACATTTTTCTGAGTTAGCTGAGCAATTCCTCTTGCATGTCGTTTATGTCYAGAAGTGCATCTGTGGTAAGGATTTCTCTCTCATATATTCCCGTACAAAGTCCTTTGGTGTGAGACAGGATATGAATAAATTTTGCTCTAAATGCCCAATACATGATTTTGTAATAAGTACATCTCAGCAATGCCTTGTGCTTAATTTGTTTACTGTCTTGTGGCACAGGAAGTTCTCTACCAAGAAGATTTTAGTTGCTCTGTCTCCCATGTATTCCCGACTATGACGAACTCCAGTGTGGTCCTGGTACAAAAACTTACTTTAAAAATTGCACCGCGGGATTGTGGGTTTGGTGTTTTCATTTACTGTATGAATAGGGTTAAATTCACAGTAGCCAAAAACGCCTCTGCTCTTTTCTCGCAGCGTGTTTGCCGTGCCCACATGCCCACGAGAGCGGGAACACCGTGGGGTGCGTGTCGACACACGCCAGGGCAGGCACAGGCACCGGCCCGACTCCGCCATCCTTGGCCGACGCCTGCATGCGTATCTGTATCTATCTATCTATCTATCTATCTATCTATCTATCTATCTATCTATCTATCTATCTATCTATCTATCTATCTATCTATCTATCTAATCTCCATCTCCATGCTAAGGTGCTCCCGAACGCCGGTGCCCTCTGCAGCAGCTCTCCCGCCGAGGCCGGAGCCCCGCGCTCTCCGGCTGCATCCGCGCCGGCATCCCTGCCACAGCCGCGCCCTGTGTCCGCCCCTTCCCGCAGCCTCTCCGGCGAGCAGGGAGTTAACCGGGCCCGGGGCGGGGCGGTGCCGCCGCTGGCGGGAGGTGGCTCGGCCGGGAGCCCCGCAGCCTGCCCGGGAACAGCAAACAGCTCTCCTTGTTTCCCAGCGACGGATCCCGCTGCTCCCGGTGAGAACCGCGTCCCGCCGGTCGGCTCCTGGGTGGATGCTGGGGTGCCCGCCCTGTCTCCCAGCCCCGGTGGCCGGACCGCAGCCGGCGGAGGATGGGGAGGGAAGGGGGGCGGCGGGCACAGGCGTCGGTCCGGTCGAGCGCTCGTTTCGGCGGTGCCGCGGCGTCCGGGCGGATGKGGCCCCTTGCTCCGTGTGCGGAGCCGGGGAAACGCTCCGCCAGCAGCGAGGGGACCAGCAGGGCAAAAATCAGTTTTGCAGCGACTTCAGCTTGTCCTGATGATGGATGAACACCGAACAAGAGTTTTTTCCACCATTGACTGTGGGCTTTCTTCAAAAATGACGGATGGTGGGGGGAAGTGAGAGGAAGCAATTATAGTGGATTCTGCATGGGTTTTAAAGCACCAATCTGAGGATTTAGATGCTTAGATGAGACAATAGGAAGAAGGTCTTTACTATGACGATGATGAGAAACTGGAAGAGGTTGCCCAGAGAAGTTGTGGATCCCCAATCCTTGGCAGTGTTAAAGGACAGTCTAGATGGAGTTCTGAGCAACCTGGTCTAACAAAAGGTGTTCCTGCCCATGGCAAAAGGGTTGGAACCAGGTGATCTTTAGGGTTCCCTTCCAACCCAAACCATTCTAGGATGTGCATGCACCTTAAAAGAGGCTGCACCCTTTCTTTGTTTGAGTCCTGCTGGGAGCACATTATTGTTGAGCATCAGTTTTAACTTTGGCTGAGGAAGACTGCAGAAACTTTTGACATGTCTGTAAAAATTTCCATTTGCTTAGACAGCGTGAGAGTTTCGTGGTTTTACATTAACTGGTTGCTTGTCAACTGCTACCTTATTGCTGTCAGGGGCTGCCGTAGGAAAGCTGCTTTATGCTCACTCCTTCCTTCAATTCCTGCCAAGACACCTCCAGCTGGGTGCTCTTAAGGGGGTAATGCCGGACCTTTGGACTGTCAGAACTTTGTTCTCAGCTTTTTAAAGTGTATCATCTGTGATTACTTAGGGATCAGAACCAAGAACGCTTAAAAATTGCGTTCATGCTTAATACTGTGAACAAGAGCTGAATGAATATCCTTGGTTTATTTGGAGCCATTTTTAAAAATCACTTTGCTGTTTCTTCTTCCTAGCTTCTAACTCCTCTTTATCAGGACTCATGGCACTGTAGGAAAAAATTATGTATTTTTCCTGTAATGTATGTGGTACAATGGTGGTGCCCAGTAGTAGCTGACTATACTTCTTACCACCTTAAGGAAGTGTAGTTGATTATAAATGATATAAATTATAAACTTTTACACTTCACCTCCTTGACTACAGATGGTTGCATACACTGATATTTTAAATGAAGAAAACTAATTGCCCTTATAAATTTTAATAGATTTCCATTATTCAGTGGCTTTTAACAGGCAGGTCTCTTGTTTATTTTCTTAGGTTGTGCACTTCATTAGAAATTCACATATGATGTAATTCTGTTGCAAGACCGATTTCTTTCTGTTTCCTTGTGATGTAATCCTGGGGTTTTTAAGGATTACAATTTTAAGGATTGTCTGTTATAATCTCTGTGCTGTCAGGCCCTTCTTAATGGAGGGTAGAGCAAAACTTTATGATTCAATACTTCCCATAAGGGCATTCCCAGAAAGTAYCAACTTCGTCATGTAGCCTTAGTCACTTCTGAAAATAATAAYAAATTAATCATTCTATAATTATAATTCTGTCTTGGACTTGCATGAAAGCCTCGGTGATACATTTGCCTATTTAAATGTAAAGAAGAGAGGAGAAGGTTTTCCATGTAGATTGAGGTAATGGATCAGAAAAAAATGTATYCAGGATAAATGATAAACTGGAGAGCTGTGGCTTTTCGAAGTCAGGTTTCATGTTCCTTGCTTTATGCAAGRAGGTGCACTTAAGGTCAGTGGGAGGAGTTTAATGAGGAGGATATTATGAGTAAGATGCTTCCTGGACTTGGGTTTCAGGCGTCTGACAGCTAGAGCTGAACTTTGGAGACCTTGTAGGGCCAAAGGTGAAAGGGGGCTGAAGCTGGTTCAGCAGTCACTGACAGTTTGTGCAGTCACCACAGTTGGTGGGAGGTATGGAATAAAGTGGGTGAGTTAATTAGCAATGAGACTTGCCTCTCTGTGGCCAGTGAACCTGCAGCTGTTCACACCACGGAACAGAGGTAGTGGTGAGGTGGGGGTTACARTAGCAAGGGATTMATTTTGCYTTGAGGGCTTTGAAAGTGGTGATGCTCAGCYGTAAAAATTGTAGATGCTCATTTTGCTCCTTTTGCTCCTGTTATAAAAGCTGTAGTGTGGCTGSATTATTTGGGGAATTTAATTCATGGCAGTTATTATCAATACAGAAAGTTTCTCTCTCGGTTTCCAGTTTAACAGACGGGAATGTTCTGATGCACTTATATATAAATTTTTTTTTTTTTTAAATATAATTCTAGGTATAAAATATACATGGCTCCTGGTTCCTCAAAAGAGAAGAAAACTGATGATGGACAGGCTTCAAAGTAAGATTGAGAAATGAATTATTTTGTCCAAGTTTACACTTAAACTTCCTCCCTGAACTCATTACACGCTCATTTAGTTTAAGATAAAGTTTATGATAATAATGCTCAGTATCCAGTAGCAGCTCTTTTGATAATCRGATGCTTTATTGCTTTACCACACCTATACAGAAGACTTTGCTGGCTAGCCATTTGAACTTCTTTCAACAGTGAATATTTCAAAGCAGGGTGGTGTTTTTATTTATTTTTATTTTAATCCAACCAGCTGCTGAAATGTTGCCTTTGGTTGCTGCTTCAAGAGGTCAAACAAATATTTCAGTGTGTTTCTCTAATACTTACTTTAAACTTATTTTACTAAAACCTGCTCCATGCCTGTTTAGTCTTTGGATTCGTATTTTACTTACACCCTTAGAAATTGTAGGTGTCTTACAACAACTTTAGGGAAATAAATTTTCTGCCCCTGAGCTTTGCATGCAGAGGATTTTTATCAAGCAAACTTTGCCTCTCCTGTAATTCCATGGCATTGGTCCTATGTACACAAAACAATATGCTACTTTTTATTGCTCATTTTACCCCAGGGTCCAAGTCTACCATCAGATGTGCAGATAGGGTGAGCAAGTTGATAACAGACCCTCACAGTGTAGAGGCAGTGGATCAGAGAGTGCTGTTGGTGGAGTGTGAGATGAAAAGGGTGGAATATAGCTGCTGATGAGGAAAGAGGCTGTGTTTTGGCCTGGCATGAGGACAGTGGTGTTGGCACATACCACACGAATTTCCTTTTTTGATAGAGGCCTCACCTTTCCTTGATTTATTTCCTGGAGAGAGGCTTTTATTGCCAGTGTTCTCATGAAGAAGGAAATAAATTTTTTTGCTTGCCRAAGGATAGATTGTAAAATTATTTCAAATCATAGCCTATCCTATTTGTATGTGACAACCATTCCAATCGATACAGCCWGATATTTGATCTGCATTAAAAATGGACCCAGCAAAGAAATATAGAGAGTCCCACAAAACTGAACAGGAATAATTCAGAGGAGACAGCCTGGAAATTCTGTTAATATGAGCTGGTGAATTCCTAGGTTGTCTGTGTCTTCATGAGAGGCAATGAACCTGCTCATTAGTTCTTCCAGAGTCAAACAGGTTTCTTGGAAGGAAGAACAAAGACATCCAAAGCCTTTGGTTCCACCTCAGGCAGGATTTGTATGAAAAGAGGCAAATGGGGCCTATGAGAGATGGAAGGAATTCGTAATTAAGGGGTGAATGGCTGGCTGCCTGGGTGGGATCCTTCAGTTGCTGAAGATGACTGTGGTGGGCAGAGTCAGATAGGGTGGGCTGGGATGACACCTCTTTSCTTGGTTGTGCAGCTGTTACTGGATAATGAATGACGTTGGAGAGAGACCATCAAGAAAAGAAATTGCTATACTCATAATATCTGGGTTGTTATTCTTTGCTTTCTGAGGAACAGTTCAGTGACCTCAGCATGGGCATCTTGGCCACTGTAGGCTTCCTTCATCCTGCACAGGCATAGGAACTATGGGAAAGCACTGCCTTTCTGGAGAGGCATTACAAAGCAGACAAGATAACCTAGTAGCCTAGACCAACGAAAATTGTGCTAAACACTTCTGTTTAGGCTTCAGAGTTCTTCCTGAGCTGTCATAATGATTTTTTTAATCAAGTCCAGGTGGACTTTTGTTTGTCTCCTCTGACAAAGCAGTTTGAATTTGCTGAGCCAYGCTGTGCCCCCACTGAGCCTTCATTAAGCTATTAAGTCGTCTTCTTGTGTCTGGAAGCTATTTACTGTTTAATTCCATCTCTCAGAAATTTGAAGTACAGGCCAGTGTTCTGCTTAAGCTTGCACTTATTGACTAGTCTTTCCTACCTAGTTCAATTTAACTCAAAACATCAAGCAGGGAAGGCAGACGTTTTGTAAACCATTCAGCTTGTTTAGTTAGGYTACTATTGAATTTTCCATGAAGGTGATCTCACAGGCTAAGTAGTTCAGGTTTCCCTCCTTGTCCTGTCATTTCCTGTCTCTTCAGACAGATAATTTTTATTTTTCTTTCAAGACGTATCGTTTCTTTATAAGAGGCACTTAGGAAGAAGTGAATTCTTTTTACCTCTTCCTCTCTTTTCCCTTTTTCTTCAAYTTTTTTCACTTCTATGGTTTTCTCCTTGCTTCAGGTTTCCACTTTTCTCTTTCCTTTTTCAGATCCTCCGTACCTTTGTTATCAGTTTCATGCCATAGGGTTTTTTTCCCCTCCTGTCTGTATGACAGAGTAAGACAAATTGCTAGAAATCTAGGTGGTGCTTGTCCATAAAGCCCAGATCATCCCATCCTTCTCAGGTGGCTGGTGGAGTTTCAGTCAAAACAGAGATCAAGTTTGCTTTTCAGCTTTGCCATAGATTGCCTCTGTAATATGGTGGGCTATTGAATTTTCCCTGGTCCTGCTCCCATTGTTCTGCTCACAATAAAGACCCACTCTGGTTCCCAGCTWTAACCCTGTTAAGATAAAAATCCCACTGTTGCAAATGCATCTGAACATCTGGGCTTTTCTTCAGTAATTTCATCCTSTGTGATGAATGGAATGTGAAATGTCATTTGTGATATTTTATAAGACATAAAGCAGTTATGAAGTTTAGGGTTTCTTTAACACAATGCACAAGRAACAAAAATAAGGTAGTGCAGGCATTTGTGTGTGTGGCATTTCCCAAATTTTGACTGCTTGACTTTGAAGAATTGTCATCTGTTCAATGCAGGTGTTTGTATATATTCTATATGTTTCACAATGCTGCTGTCTTGGCAGAGAGAATTTTATTCATCTCTGCAACCCTCACCTGGAGAAAATGAAAGAAGACATCTTGTACCATTTTGCTCTTGGGACCGGTACCCATGATTTTCCAGTGTTGTTTGGGGATGTAAAGGTAAGATGCTTTGCTTAGTTCAGCAAGCTGAGCTTTTCTACAGAAGAGAGCTTRTACTCAGAATAAGACTTAATGTGTCAACCTACCAGCAATTAAGGAGTACATGCAAAAGGGTAAAAATTTTGTGGGTTCTTGTCACTTTTGGTATCCAACAAAGCTGAGGATAATAGTTTTTGACTGTCTCTTTTTCATCCAGTAAAAAGGCAAATGCTGTAGGCTCTATTCAGATGCAACTTCTGTTTGTTGGGTCTTAGTGCCAATATTTGCCTTTCATTAATTTAAACAGGATGAAGGCATTTGAGTGCTGTATGGACAGTTGAGTYTTTTTCCATTATTATTCTTCATGGCATTTTAGAATGAGTATGAGAAGCACCATATCGGGGGATCAATCTGCGCCAACTAAAGGCGTTTGCACACCGGTGTTGTTCTTTGAACATACGGAACCATGCAGTTGATTTTGTTTTGTTGAACTCTGCCCGCCCCAGTTTGTGTGYGTTGGAGGAAGTCCTTCCCGGATGAAAGCATTTATCGCCTACATAGCAGAGGAGCTGGGGCTGGGCAGCCCCGGGGGTGACTACCCCAACATCTGCGCCGGCACCGACCGCTACGCCATGTACAAAGTGGGGCCTGTTCTGTCCGTCAGCGTAAGTACTGCCCCTCCTCTGACACGATTCGTACTGTTCAAAGCAGAACATTTAAATGCATGTTTCTTTTAAATACTTCTCAGTCCAAATCAGGCTGCTCGAAAATAGTGCAGTCAGCTAATTAAGGATTCCTTTCCCTCTAAGAGGGAAAATCTCTAATACCTTTGCTCCTTCTTGCATGCTTTTTCCTCAGTGTACCACCGAGGTTTTGCAGGAATGGCCTTACTGATTTTTTAGGCAGTTACTGTTGCCTCATTCCTCTTCTGTACCCTGAAAAAGGGGGGAAAAAGGTCATGTGGGGTGCATGTGGGATATTGGAAAARATGTCYGTGTCACACCCAGATCWGTGCATCTCCAWTGGCACTGTCRAACGTGCTTAAGAGCAGCATTCCAWGGGRTCAGTGCTGCCARCCTAKGTATGCATTTTAAAGAMATTTGTAGCTTTAATTTGTAGATAGAATTACATGCTTCAATTGCAATTGCAAAACTGTAGTATTATTTTGCACCCTTTCCTGTGAGCTGTAATTATCACAATATTGTGTGAGCTAATGTGGRCTTACATTTGCTGAATGTCAAGACTAAACCACGGTGTCTGTGTTTTGGAAATATTAGCTTAACTATTCACTAGCACTTCAGGTTGGTGAAAAATCAGATCGGGGTTTGTCTTGTGTTTAGGAAATGCTCCATGATGAAGTGCATTAGTCAGCTGTTGGGAAAGGACACTCTTTATGCTTTTGAGAATGCAAATGTTCTGTAATTCATGATCTTTAGAAATCCTGTATTTCATCCACTGTCTGCAAAAGCTAGTGGGAGTCTCTCWGTAGGCCCTTTCAGTGTCATTCCGTGTCCCAGAGGCTGGGGGTTTTGTGTGAGTGAGTTAGGTGGCATTTGGAAAAAGCAGTATCAGGCAGGAGATAATGTCCAGCTGCTTCTTCCATATATATTTTGTGTTGTCTATGAGAATGTGGAATATTAATTTATRTTTCCTTTTCAGCACGGTATGGGCATCCCTTCTATTTCAATCATGTTGCACGAGCTGATCAAACTCTTGTATCATGCCAAGTGTTCCGACATAACCATCATTCGCATTGGCACCTCTGGTGGAATAGGTATTTCCCCTCTTGATTTCTTCCTTTCTTTCTGCAAACCAAAGTGTCTTTGCAGGAGAGTAAAGCATTATTCTGTATGCAAGATATTAATGGTCAGAACAGTTTTCCACAGGAGATGCATCATTTTTCTTCTGTAATTTTCAAAGTAAAGGCAACATTGCTTTTTCATAGGGAAAATGCACTTAAAGACCTGACAATGTGAGAAGAAGGATGTTCCTGTCCTGTACAGAAAATATAAGAAAGAAGTGAAAAAGAAAACATTTMATTCTGTCATGATTTATTAGTAATAATAAACCTATGCAACTTGGCATGGACAAAGAATTTTCTTGGTGGATTCAGAGGCAAAATTGCCACCTTTAAAAGAAGCAGGGTTGGATCAAGATGTATGTTTTATGTGTYTGCAAACCACTTGTTCACTGCATTGTGAAGATATATCTATTTCCTTTTGCTGCAGGTCTGGAGCCAGGCTCAGTGGTTATAACTAGGCAGTCTGTAGATGCCACCTTCAAACCTCAGCTGGAACAGGTTGTTCTGGGAAAGACGGTAATTCGCAGCACAGACCTGGATGAACAGCTGGCTAAGGAGCTGATGCAGTGCAGTAARGAAATTGGTCAGTTCAATACAGTCATTGGAAACACCATGTGCACTTTGGATTTCTATGAAGGTAAGGCTGGTGATAGGGTGATACCAACAGAAGAGTATTGGTAAGCAGCAACAGGTAAATATTTAATAATATATTAAGATTAAGCTTCCAGTTCATGAACAGAAYGCATTCCCTACTCTGGCTTGTCTCACAAATCTCAATTAACCTATTTTTCATCAATGTAAAATCAAGCATTTTACTTAGTGGTTTTCTGTATCAAACTTTTAATTTTGTGGAGATTCTCCCAACTTTAATAGATCCTCTGAAGTACATATAATCTACTATACACTTCTTGTGTACCTGTCAGGTATATTTGTCACAAAATTTATGTGATTTATTGAAGCATCCTAGGGGATTAGAGGAGYGGGAATTATTTGTAACTTGTTAAGKGTTGGTTTTMTTTGCACTGGTTAASTGCCTAAAGTAAATATTTTCTGAAAAAAGGGTTGGGACTTGTTTCAGTTTGAGCAAAGAAGTGATCCGACAATCAAAGATAATATTTTGCTAAGTTGTGTCAATGCTGCTATGTAGGAGATGCAAACATGCAAGGCCTATTTTGGATAAACATACAGGYATTCAGGTGTTTTTCTGATCTCCCAAATCTAGATGTTCATTCAGAAATATCTTTCAAACCTTGTGAGGACAGACTGTAAGTGGCACCTGACCCCACTTCCTGTGTCTGTTGCTGAGTAGGTGACAAATGGTCTTCATCATAGTGGTCCAGCTTGGGCAGAAGCACACACTGTCAGTTCGTGCATCTCAGGCACCAACCACAGCAAGCAGTGGTTGCAAGCAGTGGTTGCAAGCAGCACTAAAAAAGTGCCAGGGATGTTTTCAACTCATACAGCAAAAGCTGAGAACAGGATCAAGGACATTAATTTAGGAGTACAGCTCCCAAATCCAAGAAGATACTGAGTAAAATACAATGTAATTCAACTCTACTGCTGCTGTCTAACCTGCTGCTGTCTTGTCTGTAGGTGATATTCTTGAATAATTTGAGTAAAACTTTTCTCAAAATTTACAATAATATTAGCTAGTTAGCTTAAGAGACTCACATCTCTTACCTTGGAAAGTCTCTAAGTAATAAACTGTTCATCCTTTTAAGGTAGAAACAGGGAAGCATTTTTAAGCCTGGTGGGTTTTTTATACAGTGACGAGACATATTAAAGACGCAGCCTTTTCATACAACCTAAAGTTTCTTGTGGAATTTTGATACTTTTTGTATGTGTGGGAATATACTATGTACATTTTTCTGTTTATGAATTTGAGAATTGAAGCTGAAGAAGACTAAATTACCATGAWTCAYRTTATAAGGAAAACAAATAATAAGTRTACTCTCTRGCAATAGCTAAGAATCACTTTGTCCTTTTTGTCTTGYGCACAAAGATAAAGAATACTAGTAAAAGCTGAACACTGTGTGGAGGAAACTGTAATAACTGGGTGTTTTCAAAACTGAATTTGCTCTGTGACTTCATCACTGAAATTTTCTAMAAAATTACTTTCTAGGACAGGGCAGGTTGGATGGTGCAATCTGCTTATATGATGAAGAAGAAAAACTGCAATATTTGAAGAATGCTTATGACTCTGGTGTCAGAAACATTGAGATGGAGTCTTCTGTATTTGCTGCAATGTGTAATCTCAGTGGTGTCAAAGGTAAACTAAGTCACTTTATCCAGGCTATAGGAAATTTTCTGTATTGCAGGAGGTTTGTGGCTAAAAACTGCAAAGGAATGTTAACATACCTTCTGCAGATATAAATGTATATAAAAGATACTTTTGCTTATAATTTTGTTGCTATGATTTTTTGATTTGTGTCACAACTTGCCATAATTCCTCATGCAGTTTCTACACAGTTTACTTSTGTCATTTGCTATTCCAGCCCATGGCAACCATGTAAATCATTAAAGTACCAAATTACCCTGTGGCATTTATTTGTTTTCTCCAGTTAGCTTTTGAAGTTTACAGAAAACAACTGCTTAGTTTAAGCTATCAGGTGATTCTCAGATCTATATATATGTAACTATACTCAGTTTCTGTACTTTCACATCAAATGGAACACATAATTATTTTCTGTAGACCTAAGACTATGATTCTTAAATAGTTGAGGATTTTTTTGTAGCATTTTGAATAAACCATTCAAAATCATAAGATGAGTTAAATATTTTTAATGCAAGGTAAGTAAAAAAGGGCAATTACAATTAATGTAATACAGTGCCTTCCTTCTTATCTATACTGACTGTCTTCTCTCACCTTCCTTGGCAAGGAATGTGCTGAATTATAACACTGATGTTTCTCAAACTCTGTTAAGCTTGAGGAGGTCAAAATGAAGAAATATAAGCAAAAAGGCCAATGGTTATATCAAACACACTCAGTTATTACTGGCTTGAAACGGATTAAAAACCGAGCCAGAACTACCCCTGGCAATTCAGGAGGCCTTTTGCTGTTTCTGCTTTGTAGGTCTGTAATGTGTATTTACTGTTTGTGATCTGCAAATTGCCACTGGCAGAAMCCCCAGACAGACCAGAGTTATAGGGTTGAGTGATAGACGAGCTTGAGTGAAAAGGAGGGGTTTTGCCTTTGGGGCTCTGATCACCGAAAGGCAGCAGCATATCAACCTGAGATGATCCCTGGSGTCCTCATGTGCTTGCAGTGTTCCTTGTCCATGAATGTAGAGGCAGCTTGTTTGCTGCTTCCTGAGGGATGGCACCTACAGCACAGGTACTCAGTAGAGGATTGTAACTGGCTCTGCTAGARCAGTGGGTCAGGTCACTTCCTACCAGTCATGTCAGGGGTACTAGTGAAATATACTTCTTATCAAGGAAAACATAGGAATAATGATATAGCAATAAGTGTCTGCAGCTCTGCCTGAGAGCTCTGGCTTTATTAGTGTAGCAAGCAGTTCTCTTGAACTACTTCTACCTTGTATCATCCACAGCATGCTAGTCCCCTAGCATCTCATGGTACTGCACACTCTTTCTTGGGGTTTGTTTTCTCTTGTGTTTCTGTTCTAGTGGTTTGTTCAAATGTTTATGCTTGTGAAAATGCAAGAGTGTCATTCCTAACTAATGATGTCTTTTAATTTCTAGCTGCTGTGGTGTGTGTCACTCTTCTGAATCGGCTCGAAGGGGATCAGATCACCAGCCCACATGATGTCCTTGTGGAGTACCAGCAGAGGCCGCAGAAGTTGGTGGGATATTTCATTAAGAAAAGTCTTGGGAAAGTATGAAATCTTCATCTCGTGTTTTAGAGAAGGAGAAAGCCTTTTTACAGATCCAGTCATGGTTATGACTTTTGTGCGCTATAGGTCTTTTGCCTCAGAAAAACTTATAGCATTCCATTTGTCAGTGGAAATTAATAATTTATGTCACTGTTCCTTGGGAACTGAATGTGCTGAATGGACTTCAGTTAAGTTTTACTTAGTTATGCATTGCTGGATATAAAACTTACTTTTCTGTGAATTGGAAAGTGGATCTCTTGTGAAGGACAAGCCYGTGATAATACATGTAAAAACTTTATTTATCCCTGCTGTAAAAGAAATACTAGAGAGAAAATGAAACTTTATTGCCAACTATGTACCAGCAAATTAACTTAAAAATTGGAATAACTTTCTTGTTGTTATAAAAAAAATTATATAAGTTATAATTGTCTTTGTTGCTTCACTTGTAAAGAAAACTTGAAGTGAATCAATTTTTTTTTGCAGACTTTGAAAATTAAACAATACTATTTTCATATATTAAAATTTCATGAAATTGCAAAGTGTGGGACTGAATTTTCTAAGCATTAATGACTTGACACTGAACTGTTGAATRTCTGTACTGCCTAGATACTGATCTAGGAATATTTTAACTAAAGAATTGAATCAATACCCAGGAAATATTAATGCACTGAAGTACTAGCAATCTTTTGCTGAAGCAAGACTCCTGCTTATGAAGAGGAACCGAAGATATCCCGGAGATGCTCAGCCTGTATTATGGTAGCCCTTTTTTTTCCTGCTATTGCTTTGTTTCTTTTTTTTTTTTTTTTAATTGGATTAATTTTTTAATCTCCATTCTTAGGATGTAACATTCACTGTGGCAATGGTTCCCAGTTCTTCTGAGGAACTGGAGTATACCTCTTAGTGGCACATGCCATCAAAACCCCTTCTGAAACTGTGGCTTTTTCCATTAACATTGGCCTAAGTGCTCGGGGTTTTTTTTTAAAATCATACTCCTTGCTGCTTTGCTGCTATAGTTCAAATGTAAATAGATGGTCAGTTTAAAAAAATGTGTTTGTCTCTTTTTCTTCTTTTTTTAACAATTTTTTAATTTTCCTTCTTTCTATTGCAGTGGAGAGGGTCCAGTCCTAACAGGGGTCACAGGTCAAAAAGTCTGAATAAATTCTCAGAATAGCTGTAGCTGACCCAGCAAAATGAGATTTTCTTTGTGAGGATTGTAGTCTGCAATGCTGTTAACAAACACAAGCATTAGAACTATAGGAGAGTGAYGTTAGTAGTAGGCAGAGTCACCAARTGACAGAGACTGGAAGCAMTGTGATGAAAACATTAAAAAAGGAAGTGTGACTCATGAACAGAAAACTGCCAGTGAGGATCAGTCTCCTTAAATTTGATTATTTTTYCAGCTGGAAAACATATTAGTAACTTTTAGAAAGGTATGATCTAGTCTTCTCTTAATTTTAAACCCACATTTTCTCATTTATRCTCAGGATAGACAGTGAAGGTAAGTTTTCTGAGAAAATCTTTTTTTCCTAAGCTGAAGGGAAGGCAAGATGTAGGAATGGCTCCACACTTTTTTTTTTTTACTGTTTCTCCTTTATTTAAAAAAAATTAAAAAAAAATCTTTGTTTAACTAGGTGCTTTGCCTAGGCATTGTGTGAGGTCTGTGAGGTCCTTTGGGAAACATGCAACAAAGCACATCTTTTCTCTTCAAGGTCCTGTTCTCAAAACAGTAACAAGGAGACAAAAATGAGATCACTTCAGTGTCTGCTGCACTCTGTGGTGAAGGAAGTCTTATACCAAATTTGGAGGAGACAGTTAGCTGTTRTGTAAGAAATACTTAATAAGAAGTACTTGAATAAAAAATGCTTTACCTAGAAAACAAACATCTAATRTGACTGTGAAGGTCTGGGGAAGCATATTATCACATTGTCCTGGAGGGTATGAATCTAAAATGATGTGATTTGTCTTTTTAAAGGAAGGACAGAAKGAATCTGGAAACTTGTTAAAAAGAATTTCTTGAATTGTTTTAACAGTGTGTTCTGTCAAATGAAACAAAAAAGTTTTTGTATTTACAGTCAAATAATGTAGGCACTTCTGAGAGCTAATGTGAAAACTCTTATGTGCTAGATGCTAAAATAGAAATGTTCCTGTGGCCTGGCTGAGCTGGAGCTGAGGGTCATGCATGCATTCATGGGGTGAGGCAACTCTTGTATTAAATCAATGGCCAAGACCCTGGCAGAAGCCTCTGAAATATGAGCTGTTCACCTTTTGCCTGTATGTCCTTCCTCCTTCCCACTGTCCCTTAGGACACTGGACATTTCTTTCTGCTAAAAAATTTACTTCTGTRCTTCCCACCAGGTGGAGTAAAGGGGTACATGAAAGCTTAAAATYAGAAATCAAAGGATACCAAGTATCCTCCTGTTTCTGTGTTCCCCATCCTCTGTTGCTGTATTCCTAATGCCAGAGGTCACTCTACAGACTCATGTGACAYGCAATAAAATACCTTTCCTAACTTCAGAGGAAACTTGCCAGAATGTTACCCTGGTAAGAACAATTGTATTTTCCCTTATGACTGCAGTGGRCAGGGAGATAAAGAAATGAGTCACTTGTGTGCGTCCGGCCGAGAGGTTGCCTTCCTGTAGATTKTATGGAGAGTTATACAATATTTACAACATTTTAGATCCTAGCCAATTGTTCTTTATGAACCATTCTCATTCTTTCTGTAGGACATGAATCAGGATTCATAGTGGTGATTTTTTAAAAAACATACATGGTATTACATATATGTTCAATATTACATAATGCAGTGTCTCCTAGGAGATTTTCAAACCCTGCAAACTCCAGAAACCCATTTCAAATCAAGGGTCTGCTGTRGTTCTCTGTGCCATCCTGTACCTAGCAAAATAACATACAATCAATTTAATCCAGGGATCAGAAGAGATAAAAACAAAGAAGAAAGGCAGAAGATATGAATAGAGTGGAAGCAGGAAGGGAGAAAAAAGTGGTTCCTACCAATGATTTGTTTTGTGATTCATGGTGTTCTGGCCTATTCCTATAACTTTGTTAAATAAATGGCTGAGATCACAATGAAGACAGACTAGAATACAATGGTTTTACATTTGCAAGAGACTGAAAATAGCAGTAACTCAGATACTGACTTGAAGGAGTGGATTTTTATTTTTGGCATCTTGATATATTTCAAAGAAGGATTTTCTTCAATGGRAGGTGTGAGAAATCMTRAAAAGAAACATTTTGGARTGACCTATGTCCAAAGTGGTTAGRCAACAAATTGTTTTATCTKTTCTTTAAAAATAAGTGAAATAATYMRATAATTTYAGTATTTCTTGAAARTATACACATGTAATAAGCAACATGTTTTTTTTAACATTGTTATTTGTGAAGGATTTTAAGTGCATTGTATAACAGAACTGGATTTTTTTGAAGTCAAGATCCCAATATATACTCCTAAATAAAATGTTTATATGTTGAATCAGGGATGTTTTTAATTTCCATTGACAAGACAGGTGAAAGAAAACYGAAGCAGCAAACTGAGATTTGGGGATTGGATCTGTGTGCAACAACTGAATACAAGAAGGCACAGGAGTGTGATTTGATGTTACTATTATGGTTTGCTACAAGATGCTGAGGTTTGCTTTCCCTGAAAATTTCTCAGTCTTTGAGTCATGTTTTATCTTTCTAAAATAATTACCATTTAATATTATACTCTAGAGTATGGATTAAATTACAAGTCCAGAAAGGCTCCTGCTGAAGAGAAAGGAGGTCACTGAACAGAGCAATATTAAATCTGAAACTCTGTGGTACAGTAATAGAAGAAAGAGTAATGCTGACAGGTACACTGCTTTTGCTTGGGCTACAAACACCGTGAAGCAGCAGCAAAAGACAGACAAGAGCTGCTTTTACATGACACATGAGCCTGATTCCAGATGCTTCTTGTTGGTGCTGAGCTTGTAGCTGTGAGGAAATTTTCAATTTACTATTAGTCTGTCATTTTMGGAGAGTAGACTTCCTATAGCTCCCCAGAAACTCAAATAAACTAGCAACCTCCTTGGGAGATTGGGTCTGTTTTGTTGGTTTAACACATWGCTCCATTTTAATCAGCCCCATTATTTGACTTTGCCCACAACTAACATTTTTCATCAGGCCCTGGCTTCGCACACACGTACTAATTGATGTCATCCTGCAGGCACTTTRTCTGAACACAGGTCTGGCCCATGTAAATATTTACAGGTAGTACTCCTATTAATGTTAAAAGGAAAGCCTTGTGATCACTTAATAAACCTTGTGAAAGAAGTGGTGGGTGGTGATAGGAAAACAGGTTAGTTTGCCAGATTCCCAGGATGCATTCCTGTCTATACCAAACAGTATTGTTGGCTCCCGGGCTTTAACTTATTTAACATATAAAATTATATTTCTTTGAAAGTGGTTGCCAGCCTGCTCTAATTACATTGGATTAAAACTGTAGGCTAGACATGGCGTGAGGATAGTATGATGTTATAAAGCAGTCGAGTTTCAAAACCAGAGCTGGATGCTGGCAGGAGGCTKTCTGTCTTTTCAGCCCCAGTGATTTTGGTTAACTTGTATATTATAAAAGTAAAGTTTTAAGTTAAAACTAAGGCAAAGCCTGCTAAAGCTAAGCAGAAGCAAAAAAAGGCAGGTCACTCTCTTGTCCTTACTCAAAGACCCAGTTCTGAGCCTGTTTTTTTTTTTTTCCATTCCAGAAGGAGTGAGTGTGTGTTAATCCATGACAGAGTGGAGCACRTGATGAAATCCATGGCTTTCTCATTTGCCCTGCAATACTCAAGATGTTGCTGTTGACTACAGCCAYTTTGTCAAGGAGCCCTGAAAGCATTCAGTTAATATAGCTATTACCTGTTGTTTATAGTGAAATAATTATATAGTTAAGATATATATTTAAGGCTGGTACTTGCACAGGATACTGGTTGATGCTGCCCTGATGAAACCTAGGCTTTCAAAAGAGCTTCCAGGATGGCAGCAATGTAGCTGATACATATTTCAAAAAATATTCATTAATCCTTAGATTTTCCTGCCTCTGTGCCTAATTTTTATATTATTATATCTTTTGTGACAAGGGTTTTGGGGCAGGGGGGGTGATGGTTTGATTTAATAATACTCATATTTCCATGACATTCAAAATAATACAATCAAGCTCATACAACCTGTGTCTTCTAAAATTACTATTAGAACTAATTTCCCAGAATGTCACTGCAGCTATTGTTCTTGGTGGAATGTTCATGGGATATCTTTTACTGTCCTAAATTTCATTCTAGAAAAAACAGGTCTGCTACTGAAGGACATCAAACTATTCAAGAATGAATTTATACAGGAAATGAGAGACTTCTGTAATGAAGTAAGAGACAAATGAAGTCAACATAACTTGATGGTGAAAGSTGTTTGTTTGTTGAGTGTCTTATAWAGTAAAAAGGGTAGTCAGTAGTTCRTTARTACTGGACACTAATTGCATRCAAAATGGTTCTTGTTAGTGTSAAAGTAGAATGCCACATTTATGAAATGTAATTATAKAGAGCATAATAAATTAACACATCACAGTCGGATGAGCAGAGATTTTGCAGAAAGGCTTGTTCAAAATAATTTGGCAAATGGTTTTCGTGCAAGCTGCTTTAGCCCACACACTTACAGACAGGAACTGTCTTCCACAGCAGTTTTTTTGATAAGTAACTGCTTGTAATTCATTATGCTGAGTAATTTAYAATTTCCTAAAAATCACATTCTAGAGATTCTGCTCCCTGGCTTTCCAGAATGGCTGTGGGATCGAACACATATTAACAATTAACAGCATTTCAATTTCAGTTTCTGAAAAATATTTGTTTAAAAATGCATACTTCTGCTGTGCACAGARTCTGCATCACCTCTCTCAGAATGTCACCTTTGATCCTAGTGAGAAAAATGACAGTCCATACTCTGAAACAGCAGGGATTTTAGCAATGCTTGACTAAAAGCAGAAGTGCCATCCAAGTGTGAAGTGGAGCTCCATGGTAAGGTATTAGTTAATCCTGACTCAAAGGTATGTACRAGCTTGGTGTCATTCAGGTAAACATTAAACTATTCAGTTTTTTAGTGTGTCCTGAGGGCTTTCACATTTCTATTTGCTCTAAATGATAACTTCAGTAACTTTTCAGTCTCAGAGCAGAGAATATAAAAGGAAATCCCACTGTATTTGAGAAATTAAAGTGTTTAGCTAGTTGTATTCTGCCACAGCTTCATCTTGATTTCTGTTTTTTGGGAGGTGATTTTGACCAGTATGTAAAATTGATGAATTCATGACACCTACTTAGTCTGTTTTTTCCTCCATTCCTTGAACCATGGAAAAAGGTAAAATTAAAACAGAAATTTGCACCATTTCAAATACAGACATTTTAACAGACTAATCAGTCATTTTCCCAGGAAGTGGAGTAACTAAGTTTACAATGAGCTCTGAAGTGCCAAAACTGCTTCTTGGGTGACCCAAATCCAAAGCCTGGGAAAGGGAAGATAAGGCTCTCAGCACTAGCTGATACTCATCCCATAGAAACTGGCACAACTAATTAKACCTGCAGATGTGCAGTTGTTCATTGCAGAAGTGCCAGATTTATTAACTTTATAAATTGYTGCCTTGGCTTAAATCTAATGGAAGCTGGTTTCTACTTTGATGACTTCTGTATCCAAAAAGTTTTTGTATTTTGGGGGATTTTACTCTTAATGGGGAAAAATAGCTGTGGATGTTAGGATATGTCTTTCATTCAATAAGAATACATTTGTAGAAAGTGMAATGATGCAATTTAGTCAGCAATTATAAGAAATAAAGAATATTTGTTCAGGCATCATGCTGTCTTATGTGTGTGTGTGTATGAATCATGACTCAGATTCTAGGTCGTTTGAATTACCTTATRTAATGGCTGTGTTATGTGTCTCTAYTGACCATATTGACCATAGAAAGAGMTTTTGGGGATCAGATTMTTAAGCAATTAATTTGTGTAGAACAAAAAACCCAGAAAGTTTACTCCTTTGCTCACAGTGTCATTCCTGGTGGGTAGGGTGGTCATCCTCTGCACCACCAGATTCCTGCTGGGTCTCTCACTGGCTCTGCTGCCACAGGTCTGCACATGCTCCTCTTCTGCAGAAGGAATTGCTCTCCCACCTCTTTCCTGAAGGAACTGGTGCTGTAAGACTAATTTTCATACCAGGCAGCGTGTGGCTATTAATTAACAGAGTTTTCTATTGTTGGAACATTCCCCCTCTATGTARATAAAGGAGAATGAAATGTCAAACATACACCCTCCACAAGAGAAAATTCAACAGTCTTATGATGATGCATTGGGAYCATTACAGTGCTAGATGTGTACTTTTAAGGATGTTCTAGAAGCATACTGGCCTTTTTAGGGCTGTGTGGTGAAACTGTTGTTTTCCTATTTATTTTCCTTCTATTATTTTTTTTCAAAAATATAAGCATCTGCAAACAAACAGACATAAATACATAAGTGACAAAAAGTCACAGAACTTTGGAAAAAAGACAAATGTGCGTTACATGTTCTTTCCCCCCCCCCCCGCACCGATTTTTTGCATCCATTTTTATTCCAGAAAAGTAGACAAGTGCAGAATGTGTGCTGTGGAGTAAAGCAGCCCGAAGGCATTTCTATAAACCCATCCCCTTACTGTTCATTGCACTGAGAAGGAAAACAGAAAGATGAGATTCCTCAATGAAAGCAAAACAAGARGCAGAAACATAATCTCATCTTTTCTGAGGAAGCAGGCAAATCTCYTGCACTCTTCACTAGTGCTGGAATTAATCAGCTTCTGAATAATACCTCTGGACTGCTTGGCGAGATGATTCTGAGTTAGAAAGTCTCTGAGAAGCCACTCTGCAAGTGGATGAAGGAAAGAAAAGAAGCTATGGGGCACGCTGTACATCAGTTCAAGGCTCTGTTTTGGAAAAATTGGCTCTGCCGTGTGAGGCAACCGGTGAGTGTTTGGAAATTATTAGAAGAGGAATATTTTAAATTTTTTGTGTCTGTAGGAAAGACTGTGTCTATTGGTTTTCCCTTTTTACTGCACATTGGTAAGGATAAGCTGGCTGCAAGTGGTCCTTGTTTTACCTTTTGTCACCTAATTGTTGAAAACACAAGTAGAGAACAAGGTGTTGTTTTAGTTCTAAAATGGCTGAATACAGCAATGCTCCCTAATTTGAAAATCTCATTAAAGTTTTGAAGAGCCACTGCTTATCTTTTAATTAACAGTAGATATTAACAGTGTTGGTAAGCAGTGGCAAGCAAGGGAGAAAATCAATTATCTTCACATTATAGGTACTTATAGGTAATGTAGGAAAGCTTGCATGACTGTGATCAAAGTCTAGATACAGGGAATGTATTGTGTATTAAAATTGTATCAGCTTCTAAATTTCCTTTCTTATCTGCTCTCCAAAGCCTAATTTAACCTTTGAAATTCCAATATGCAAAATGATGTGGCAGCTACTTCAACAGAAGTCAAAATTAAAATGAGATGAAAATTAGATATGAGATGTCTTTCACCTTTACTGTGATTGAAACGAATTTTTAGGATAGAAGGAAGAGAATTTTCTCAAGTGGAAGAACATTTTTGTGGGGAAAGAAGGTCACTTCAATTTATAGTTTCACACTGATTTCACTTGTCTGTAATGATCTGGGGATTTGCAGTGAAGCATGTTGGCTGCTTTGGATAGGATTTCAATTTCAATTAAATAAACATGCAGCTTTCAGTTTCAGAAATATTTAGTCACAATAAAACTGTAATTTAGAGAGGAATTTCTTCCCCAAATTAATGAAAGTGATGTTTTCTAATATAAAATATACTTTTGGGGGAAAGATGCAGTCGGTCATATTCTTCTCCATACCTGAACAGTTCTGTATGTTCAATCAGTGTGCATCAAGTGGCTTCTCTTATCTCCTGTTTTCCTGTATGTGAATCTATTTCTTCTCTTGTTCTGTGTAGTGTTCCCTCATATATTTCTGAAGGGGAAAAAAAATTAATTCATTTAAGTTTTAAGTTTGTCTAATTGGTAGATTTCCTGAATGGAGAACTCACTGAGATGCAGACTTCTCCAAGGCAGGAATTACAAGGGTGATCCAAAGCAAACTCAGTTCTGTCTGTTGAGAGGCAGAAGCTGCCCCAGGGAACTTGCAAAACCTCCTTGTGTGCTGTTGTGCAAACCCTGAGCTGTGAAGGTGCTCCATCTGCAGTTACTGGAGGAGAAATCCAGGTGGATCATCCACCTTTGCAGAGGTGGTCAGACCCTTGTGAATCTGAAGAGAGTGGCTCCTCCTGAAAGATCAGATGTGTTTCAGTTCTGTTCCGTCATGCAGGTCTGTCTGTATGAGACAATTTTCTCCACATGGTTATTTATCAGCAGTTAGGGCTGGAAGACAAGTGGGGGCTGTTGAACTAGCAAAGTGTCATGAGTGCCATGTGGCATTAGTCAATATTACACAGTGAAGGGTGCAGAGGCTGTGAGAGATGCTGGAGTTTTGTAGGATACAGGTCTTTTGACTGAAATTCAGATTGACATCAGCACCTTCTATCAACACGGTTCAAAGGCAAGGACAGGTTCTTTTGTACATTTTCACTTGTTGGAGTTTGGAATTGCAGTTGTGCCAAARATACATTCTCATTTCTGTTTTTAGAAGCTTTTACTTCAGAACTACAGATTCTAGAAGCTCAGGAGATGCACACTACCAGGCATATATGCTACTTTAGTTTTCCATCTCTGCATTTCTTAACTATAGTTTAAATAATGCTTACTGCCTTCCAAATTTGTAGCTAGGTAAAGGATGAAATRTTGTCCCAAATTCTGATGCTCTAATTTAGAGGACAATTGGAATTAAAATCAGCTGGGTCCTAAATCTCTGTTACCAAAACTCACCATTCCTCCCARGTGCATCTCCCCAGAATGTCATGAGCTCTCAGGCTCCAGTTCCCTCAGTGCTTGGGCAAAGCAGCTGCACAAGGCCTGCAATCCTACAAATACTCTTTCTTTGGACCTTCTGTGGGCACTTTTCCTATTTGAACACAAGTAAGCCTTATACAGCAGCATTACTTCCTCATCTTTACAACAAATAGCTTACTTATTAAGATGAATTTGCATGCTTAATGTGTGCAGCATGTTGGTGGTTCATTGAGTCCTCCAACCTGTTGTTTCCTCTGCAGCTGCCTTCTCAGCTCCTATCCCAAATTCCTGTCAGCAGGAGCAGCAGTCCCTGTCCAAGCTGCACTCATGGACTATGCCAGAGATGGCAGGGCTGTGTTTGACCCTCACTGCAGGCTGGTTTCCTGGCTCAGCCTTAGCCCTGGCTCACCCAGAGACCCAGGCTCCCAGCAGAGCCTGTTGCACTGCTGGGGCACTGCTGGGAAGGCCTTCCTGACAAAGAGTGCTCTGGCACCCTGCCTGGCTCCCTGCCCTTCAGGGAGCAGCTGGCTGGGGCTGTGCCCTGGCTGCCAGCTGGGCTTGCCCTGGGGTGGCACCAGGGAGCCCAACCTGTGGCTCTCCAGGTCTTTCCCCTATAAACCCCTCAAGCTCTGGTGTCCCACCGCCCACCTGAAYTTCTTGTGGGAACTTCCCTGCTGGCTGTGCGCTGTCATGGTGGTGGTGTGTGCCCCCAGGGACAGCTGGACCCTTTCCAGCCCCTCCTGGGCAGCCTGGTGACATCCCCTCCCAAGGTTCTTTCTTCTGCAGTGCCCCTGCCCTCAGCGGCTGCAGCTGGCTCCTTTCCCTGCAGAGAGCCTTTGGATGCTCTGCAGAAGGCTCTGCTCCACAGCAAGGCCCTTCATCTGACCCTAGACAGGAGTAATGGGGATGAATATGCCAAGGAGGGGAGGATAATGTCAGGGTTCTGGGCCTCTGCTAAGTTTARTGGCTCTGAGCAGCCTCACTAGTGCTCAAGGCCCAGCTTAAATGGGGCTTCTGTGCCCTCTGCTCCTGCCTGGGATACTGCTCTCCAGCTCAGCCYTTGTGCCTGGCTTGACCTGCTGTGACATTGACTGAGGAGCTGGTTTAGGCGGGCTCTGATGGCAGGGCTTGCCCTGCTCCCCTTCTGGGGTCCTTGGGATGGGTCCCCTGCCCTGCTGGGTGGCACTGTTATGCACAGATCCCTGCACCTTGGGGAGCAGCTGGCCCTTGCAAATCCCTAAAAGATTGAAAGCACCATCCTCACTTTTATTAGGTTGTCTCCTGCATTGTTTTGAGTGTGATCCATTTAGATAAATGGTAATTTCCCTAAATTTCAGGAAATATTTAGTTACTTGTTTCATGTTCAGCACAGATGTCCTTCTCCACAGGGAAGATTGACACTGGATTTTAAGTATTCTTAAGTATTACATCATGGTTCTTTGGCATTTTTCTGACACACCCAAGTTTAGGAATCACTTCTGTGATGAGATTTGGTTCAACTCTGACAGTTTAGAAATAAAATCCCCAGTATGCTCCAGCAAAGTTAGCAGCCTCTAATGGGAGATCTTCAGTGTGGCTGTCATTTCTACAGTGGTTCTTCCCCTATTCACACTTTCTGTTATCAGTGAATCGAGAAATCTTTTGAATCTTGTCTCCATGCCAATGTCTTCCTTTCTGCTGCTGAAAACCAATGCAATTRGTTTTCTTTGTGTTTTTTTCTCCCTTCCAATCTGTTCAGGAGTTTGTGCCCTCTCTGCAGAGGTGTGAACGTGCACTGTGTACATGCAATTTGCTCAGAGAACACACACTCAAACTCTGAGTCCTGTGGCATGTCAGCTTGTGTGCCTTGTCACTGTGGCCCTGGAAATGGGAACACTGGGAATATCAGATGTGTGGCTGCGGGCAGCCTCAGGCCTGTTAGCTTGGTCTCACTTGGTCTTCCCTCTTGGAGATGATGAAGGTGGCTTTAGGAGAGCATTTGAGTGCAGGTGACAGAAAGGGTGCAATGGCAGCAGCCAGGGAACCAGAGAGGTGTGCCAGCAGGAAGGGGTGAGGGGAGCATGAGGCTCTGCAGCAAGGTGCAGATATGCTGCTGACTTCTCAGGAGGCTCAGGTATGGGAAAGTTGAAGGTCACTRTCATCACCTTGCTAGAGTCTCTGTCTTGACCTGAGGAAAATATCTACAAACACTATAAATTGAAATGAAAACTACTTTTCTGTTCTGAAAGAAGTTTATTTCACAAAGTTGTAAGGATTTCAAACAGAAGTGTCCGTTGCTAACTTGCTTTAATAATCTTACTTTTTTTTAAGTGGTTGTAGAAAGGATATTTAATGTTTTCATTTTAAATTAAAATACATATGAATTTTAATGATTTATTCCCAAACCCCCTATGTTCTATAGGCTGACTATGTTCTGATTTCCTTTTTCAGGTCCTCTCTCTCACTGAAATACTGTGGCCATGTGTACTTTTCTTGATTCTGGCTGCCATCCGCTTCCAGGAGCCCCCAAAATACAAGGAAAACTGTATGTTTTGTTTCACTTGTGTTCTATTTGGTTGCTTCTACTTGTAGAAGTATTTAGCAAACACTAAAGACATCCCAGGAGGGAAGACTTAAATGTAGTGGAGTCAATRGAAAGAGTCCTACAGTGGGATTCAATCTTGTCCRSCTACTAATCTGAGGAAGCTGTGTTTAGGTGGGATGATACAAAGTTTCAGATCTGATTGGTAAAACAAGTTTTAAACATCAGCTTTGGAGTATGGGRGATTACTTGGGTTTTAGTTGTATTTATTGCTTTCTCTTGAGTAATGAAGTTTAAATGACTGCCTCAGAGGTGAATATTTGCAATTAGACAAGATGAACCTTACCTTAYCCCTACCCACTTCCTGGGACTGAGAATTAATATTTTGTTAAATTCTTCCATTTCCTTTGACACTTCAAAACTTGTTATGAATCCCTCCACCTTATRAAGCTATTTTTGCTTTTATCTTGTCAAAATATAACTTCTTTTAGGAAAGTATTATTTGTGATATTATAAGCTATTCAGTTTATTATTCTGTTATTCACCAATGCCAGTAAAACATGGATAAACCAGCTTTAGCTACATTAAAAATCAGTTTAGTAAAASAATTCTAGAATCTATGGAGTGAAATATCTGGAGAGAATCTAGCCTCCRTACATTTGCTTTATGGAGAGATATGGATAGTTCCAGAGATATGGAAAAGTGGCTGTTTAGACAGTCTTGATTGATGCATGTTGAGACATTGCTRAATGCTAGTTCCTTCATTTTTCAAAAATCTGTGAGGAAAGAGGGAATACCACCCTGTGCAGAAGTCTATATTCCAGTCCAGGCCACATGATTTTGGGCAGRGAGGCTAGCAACTGCATGATACTGCAATAATGTTGCTGCCAGGAAAATCAGCTTTTCAAAGATTGCTCTCAAATGTCGCATGCAGCTTGTTGTCACAATCTGTCACAGAGGTTACTCATTTTCTGTGATGACTGAGTTTTTYTTAAATGAGACACCTGAGACTGATACAACTTCATTGCAGAAGACAAAGAGGCCTTTTAGGAAGAGAGAACACAATGTGATGGTAGTTTGCAGATGCAATGTTACTGGTCTTACTTCTGCTGCTGCTGCTTGGTTTTAGGTTACTCAGAAGCTCGTGATTTACCAAGTGGGGGCCTTTATCCTTTCATGAGGACYCTTTTCTGTAATGTTGGTTCAAGATGCAGGAATACCAGTTACACAGCACAGAGACACAGCCGCTTYAGGTAAGTTACGTGAATTTGACAGAGCTGTCACCATCACAGTGCCTCTKTTTTTACAGCAAAGGTTCCTGCTGACTTGTGGACAGGAAAAAAGGAGCATTGTTATTCTGTGCCAAGTTTCCTTTGGTGCTCTTATGATTGCAAAATATGTAAGTTCTTAGTCATACCTCTTGCTAATTTTTATTGGCATTTCATGCTGGTTTTAGTCACAGAACACTCTTTGGGGGTAAAAGTAGAGGTACCTTATATTCTTTCCCTTTCACTGATACCATATGAGACCCTACTTTTATCCTTTATTAGAGAGTCTTTTATGACATGAGAGTGAAGCTGAGCACCAAAATTTTATGTGGATTTAAACTTTGGAGCATATAAGGTGGGAGAAGTAAACCCAGAAGAGCAAAGCAAGAATAACTTTCATGTAAGACCCTCAAAGACCTAACAAAGAATAGCAGAAGTTCTGTAATAAGAAAGATCTTGGAAAAAGTTACCCATAAGAAGTCCTTGTCACAGGACCCTAGAATTCAGAAAGAAAAAATACTGATTTGAATTTGGAATTTTTCTTAAAGAAATGGAATAATTTCATCTACTCCAAAAATGCTTGAGATGCAAAAGCACTTATGCAAACTGKCTCAAGGGTATAGTCATAAACAGCCCTTCAAAATATATAACAATKAAGTCAAATTAGGGTCAGCTAACCAGAATATATATACTTATGTCTGTATGTTTATTCCTAGAAAGTTTATAATATGTACCAAGAGATCTTAGAGAGCTGAGCCAGGCATGTCAGAACATTAAGTATTTATGCTTTATTATYGTAGAGGTTTATAGGTAGCAGTAAATTCAGCATACAGCAAGTTGGAAAGCTTCAGTATCACAGTAATAGGCCATAATACTTCCCTATTGATCTAGATGGTCTGCTTCAATTATTTGAACATGTAGACAACTGTTGATTGAACACAAGACCATACAGAATAAACCTTGTTTATGGGCAAACACGTTCTACATAAAGCAAGGATTTGTTACTAGAATTGAAATCTTAACACTATTTGTTAAGATGCATTATTACACAAGATGCTTACAGAAAAAAATACCTGTATTAAAATTCTCCTCCTCCTCCTCCTCCTCCCACAAATATAGTTAAAATTGTTATATGACCACTGAGTTTCTAGTCCTTTCYCTGGGGTTATGCTCAACCTTTCCACTGCTGCTCTGGGTCATGTCAACAGCTGYAGATGGGTGGTGATGGAGTTGTTATGGCAAGTCATGATATACRGTACTTTACCTGGARGAATGTRGTGTTGATGGCTTCTTTTTCACTTGAGMGTGCACTTGGGATCACTCATGTTTGCTAGTGTGCWTTTATACTTCACTTGTTTCCATTGGTCTGCATCTCTGGGATTCATTCAAATTTATGTGGTGCACTTGAATGTATATGGTATCATTTACATATGTTTGCTACCTGTTACTTTTTATTGATACTTAGAAATTGGCATTGTCCAGCTATAGCTCTGAATTTTAACTGAACACTGGTGACTTGTTTATAGCCATGGGGTCCTCAAKGCCAGTCTGTGCCCACCCATTATCATCCCAGATGCTCCAGTATTCTACTCCAGTACAGTTCATCTCTGTCCGCACCTCTCAAGGTCTCTGCTATTATACTGGGTCTGTGTTCTTCTGCACTACATTGTTAATCATRAATATCTCATTCTGCACTGAATGGTCACTTGCTACTTCTGTCTGTATAACTATACAGTGTTATACAATGACAAGTGAAAATACAGCAAATAGCCAGAATTCTCTGTCCAGGAAAGCTAAAAAAAGGTAAAGCTAACCCAAGTCAAAACTGAAACAGGACAAGTTCAGGTAAAGGTGGCAAGCACCTGTGCCGTGGTCTTTCAAACTCAGTACAAAGCCTGTAGCTGCTCACTTGCAGTAGCAATACTATATTACTGGGTTCCAGAGTTACAGTCRCTGTTGGTCTTTTAAAAAATTATTCCCTAAAAGTATAGCTTTTATTTACATCCCTAGTTCAGATGCCATCTAAATATGTTAAATCCCTAGAAACTATGAACTGCATTGACTGCTCTGCATGATTATTTACACTGTTTTGACTGAACTGCCCAAATTATATTCCAACTCAAAAGAATATCAGGAAAGAATTTCCTGGAGGCAGTCTTAGACCTACTTAAGAATCAGGGAAATTATTCAGTGGCTTTCAATTATTCAACTGAAAAATAAAATGCGTGCATGTATCCACATTTATATCCTCAACAGGCTGCACTGAGTAGCATATAGCCTAGGTAAGGAAAAAGGCTAGAAAGGTAGGATGAAGTTCATTCTGAGGTCAGTCTGTTCCACCAGGTCCATCAGTATAAATTAAATCAACTTCAGGGCTGCTGTGACTTATGCTGGCTGCCAACAGCCTTAGGAATATAGACTGTCAGTTTGATCAGTCAAGTATAACAGAATCCAGTCCCTGTAGACTGGAGAGATGGGGTGGCACAGGAACAGTAATAGCAATTATCTTCCCTTTAAGGATTTATATCAAACCATAAGTCTGATAAAGGAACACTTTTATGTCAATAATGTGTTTATTAAGGGTGTGTCAGAGACTGCATAGTTCACATGGACACTTGACCATTTGTTTTCAGTGTGTACCACTTTGGTGCTATCAGTTTGAAATGTAGTAGTTGTCTTTGGGAGGAAGTAGTTCTATGACTACTGYTGGAACCTCCATGGAATCCATAAAACCAAAAATAACTATTTGTCAGTGAGCAGCCCCCGCCATGAGGTGGGGCTGAGCCCAAGGTGAAGTTATTCTGGTGCAAGCCATGCCCTCACAGATGTGTCCCCATCCCTTCAGGCAGCAGCCTGTGATATGGTGAGAAGATGAACTAGGTGAAGCCTACAACCACATTAACTTTGATTTGCAGCAAGATCTGCCATCTGCTCTGATGCCTTGGAGAACATGCAGTTGCAAGAGCTCTGAGGCTTTGCTCCTTGCTCCTCTTTTCAGCCACTGCTAAAGCTGCTGGCTGGCAGCTCACTGATATGATTCCTTGTCCTGATACATCCRCTGGTATCTCAGAGCAGAGGGACAGAGAAGTATTCAGGAGTTTCCATGGCAAAGGACATTTTCCCCTGCTCTTTCCAGAATGTTCCACTCCCCACCTYATCTTAGTGGAGTACAGTGTAAAATTGAGAGAATGCAAATAAGGATGAAAACCACACAGCCCAGGGGTCCTATGGCCTAACACCCACAAATTTCCATGCATGTGCAAGGAAACATCATGATCTCCCAACATTCTGGATTTTCTGGCAAATCTTGCAGAACATGGTGGGATTTGCCCTTGCAGTCTAGACTCCTAGATCTSTTAGTTAGACTTCTCAAAATTGAAAAGAAAACGAAGCTATTCTCAGGCTTAGAACCACAAATATCATTAAAGCAAGACTCTAAAATTTCATTTCTAAGCACATTAGCTTATTTCTCTTCCTTTAACTACAAGTAGTAGCGGCCTCACCCAGCAGATGTGGTAGAAGCCCAGGTCTGTCTCTGGCATTTCTGCTGGATGGGCTACCCATGTCCATGTGGTAGCTYTGTCTTCTTTTGCACCTGACTGGGCTCCTAGATCACCTTGCCTTGTTGGGGATGTCTCTAGAGCTTGCAATACACCCACCCTGTGTCTGCCTGCAGGCTGGGGTCCTGGGGGATKGTGTCCCACTGGTGAGGGCATGGACTCTTCCAGGGTTGCCTCAGCTCCTAGCTTGGCYCCCTCCTGGAGCAGGTCTGCTCATGCCAGCCCCTTTCTTCTTACTGCTTTAAACCTTTTGCTTTATCAATTCCTGGAATGGGTTCTCCAGTGAAGGAGCATCAGAAGAACTCATGTACAAGAGCRGGTGTGGAAGAAAAAAAATTAAGGGAGGTCTAAGCATCAGCAAAAATCTTTGTGTAAGAATCTCTCAAAGGGTCAGATTTTTCTTTATTGAGGTATATCTTCATATGAGAAACAGTTCTTCAAGATAGCTTATGGCTGCAGCAACTTACTGCAATRTTAACTCYGTGGTCTAGGCYAGCTTTTGTAGTTGYAGGCTGTGCAGCTGGGAAACAGAARCAATTTTTGWGCTCTTGCTTATAGATTGTCAGAGAGYTGGGGGGAAAAGGAAATTTAAACTGGATTTTTTTTCATTTTAGAGCAAATWAAGAAGAATATTTTTTTAGTTCTTAATATATTTTGGTCCATTGCMTTTTAGGAAGGTTATAATTGTATCAACATAGAAGAGAAAGATCTTTCTGTGAGAGGCACACAGTATGCTTTTGTTCACCGTGTGTACTGGTATTGATGTCWCCAGGCTTATAACCCTGGTGTAGTGCAGAATGGAAGCCAGCTGGGGCTTTGCAATTTTAGAGAGAAGTTATTAATGTGGTGACAAGGGTGAGGTTGWGACAAGTTTGCTG
Source organism: Alauda arvensis (assembly GCA_902810485.1). Lineage (NCBI taxonomy): Eukaryota > Metazoa > Chordata > Aves > Passeriformes > Alaudidae > Alauda > Alauda arvensis. The sequence continues at coordinate 71,039 of CADDXX010000060.1, forward strand.
AGATGCTTATGAAAATCACCAGTCTAAATGGCATTTCACATCATGGCTAAGTTCTCAGATRAACTCTGAAATGTTCTTATTGTCATCCTGAGYAACTGAGTAAATTGGACAGAATTAWTGTTTCTTAGTCATGGCTTTAGGAAATGACAATTACTTTTACATGCTCAAAGAGGTGCAGAGTCTTTTTGCTCTTTTGCAGCATTTTGTCATGGTCAAAGCTTGTACCAATATATGTCTTTAGTTTGATTTCTGTTCTCATGAAATTAGTGGAAATGCACAGTTGAGGGAAGAGCTACCATGGATGATAATGAAATGTTATATATGCACTCCACAGCTCCTTCTTCTAACACCCCAATTCTAATTATGTATGTCCTCTCCTACAAATTACTGGCTTCCTCCTTTTGTTCTTTTTATTATCCCTTGCTTCCCCTCTCTTTCGTTCCTGGCAACTGCTGCTAAGGAATTTCCTTGGAAGTGCTGGACTTCCTTTACGCATACACGAGTTAATGTCGCCTTCTGCTCCAGAAAGCACATATTGAAGACTCTTTGGGAGAGTAACAGTACAACAATTAAGTATTTTTGTTGGCTGAAAATGGTGTGCTTTGACTGCCTCTGCAACTGGCTTTGAAGTGTAGTTTCTTATCTTTCTGGCAAGGTGGTGACATCTTCCTGCAATTTTGTGTAACCTGTGCTGCATTAAGAGATCAGTAGTAACTTGTRGCTCTCTTATGAGAAGCTAAATGTGATCCTCTGTTACCATGTTAAAAATAAATAAAATTCATTAATCTTASCACAGATATTCAGCAAATAAGACCTCTGTAATAATTTATTCTGTTTCATAAAACTGAGCCTGATAACCAATGTCATGCCTGTTGCCMTTTCCCCTTTAAAAAGAGGCTGTGCTCAGACCCAAGAATAACCAGAGGAAGGTCTGTGGCAATGATAGCAAAACAGGGTCACAAATGGCAGCTAGCTGACATGGCTGCTGACATGGAAATAAATCCCCACAAAGCTAATAGCTCACACAGCTCRCAGCCAGCATGTCCAAACAGCTGCTGCTGGGCTGCTGAGAGGCTTGTTCTTAGGAAAGAAGCATTTCTATGGGCCTTTGAGAATGCAGATTTGCCTTCTCCTCTGTAATAGCAGGGCCTTATGCCTTGGATTTGCTCCTTTTACCATGCCCTAAATATGTACACCCCCCTAGTGTTTCTCAGCTCCCACTCCACTTTCACCATCCACATGCTTTTCCCTTCACTTTGTCCTGCAGCTCCTCAGAGCCACCATGCTCTAAAGTGCTGTCTGCTGTTTTCTTAAATGTTTCTAGTTCATGCATCTTCCCAGTCTCATTTCCCTGGCCCCATGTACTCTGTGGGACCTCACAGGGAAGGAGCTTGTACCCCTAGTCCTCCAGCCTGGGAACAGAGATAGGACACCCCAGCTGAGCTGTCAATTCAACTTGTGTTATCTAATGTGCTTCTGCTGTGCATCAAACAAGTGGCTAAAGCACATAAAATTAGATGCCAAGATGCCTTTTTTGTTGTTTCCCTGCTGTTTACCAACCCAACCTTGTAGATACAAGGTGCAGGAGAGCCAGTGATGAAGGGAGAGCAGKTGGAGTTACTGATTTTTCCCTGTCACTGTTTTCTGTCCCCTGTTGCTGACAGGGAGGCCAGGCAGCCCCTGCAGCCCCTGGAGACATTAAGTCCTGCTGTGTGCTCCTACATAAGTAAGGTGGCCTTTTTTTCCCCCTGAGCATTTTTGTTTGTAATGTTTYTAAACCAGGGAGGTTTGTAGATGGTGATGCAAGGCTTGGGTCTAGTTTGGAGRGAGAGCAATCTTGGTTGAATACTGTATGCTCCTCTTACCAGAATCCTTGTTATTAAGTGACATTGTTAGGAGAGTTTTGTTGTCAAGTTAAAGTTCAGCAAGCCCCAACAAAACCCAGCACCATCATCTCYTCCAAACCACTCCCTGCCTCCTCCCAATAAAAATCTGTGTGAAAATCCCATGGAAACTGAGCTAGAGATTTGGTTTTATAAAGTTCTGGTTGGATTTACAATGTAGTTCTTGTTCTGGTCAATTGCTGGCCTCTTGTTCATGTTCAGAAATCAGAGTGCCAGGAAGATTTCAGTATGTAGGTAGTGTTTCAGCTCTTTGCCAAACACAAATATTCTCAGATGTCTGAAATTTTGGGCAATGGGAGTTTCAGAAGTATTGGAATTTATATGGTAGTTTTGAAAGACAATAGCTAAAGTGCAACTTC
>CADDXX010000060.1:73502-141952 GCA_902810485.1 Alauda arvensis
AAAACATGTGTGGTGGAATCTTTCTGCCTTTAGCCTACTGAAGTTTGAGGACGGTCGAAGAGTTTTCCGAAATCCTACTGTCTATTGGCCAATTTGGGATCAAAATTAGATGTACTGAAACAATTGAGAACTTGATTGTTTTAAGATTAAATTTTCTTTGTTTCCCTTAATCTAAAGTTGCAAACAGCTCTGTGGGTGTCTGAACAAATGRGGATCAGGGAGGAAAAGAGAAATGAGAGAATGAGAAAGCAGTGGTTGGTAGCTTTCCTTGGTTTGTGAATTGATCTCATTAGGCTTTTCTTTCAATAAGTAAAAATTGTGCTGAAAGCAAATGTTAGCATATAAGGGGAAAGAAATGTAACTCTTTATTATATTTTTGTAAGTGGGATAGGACAAGAGGCAATGGGCAGAACTGATGCACACAAAATTGCACCTGAATATGAGGAAGAACTTCTTTACTGTGTGGGTGCACACACTGGAACAGGTTGCCCAGAGAAGTTGTGGAGTCTCCCTCACTGGAGGTATTCACAAACCATCTGGACACAATCCAGTGCCATTTGCTCTGTGATGGCCCTGCTTGAGCAGGGAGATTGGACAGCATGACCACTGTGGTCCCTTCAGCCTGACCCAATCTGTGATTCTGTGACAGCCAATTGGGTTTTAAATGCAAAATATCAATGTTTTTGCTAGACAGGATATAGCTCTTAAGGTAATTTGAAACTCCTATAAAATAAAACAGAATTTAACTGCCTAGTAACATGCTAAATACAATTATTCCCCTGTTTATGGTGTTTTAGGACGATCTAAGTAATTTTGCTCTATAAAGAGGTGTTTAARTGACTCAGACTTCTGGTTTGTTTTAAAATATTGTTAGAAAATTGTGCTATTCAGTAGTCACCAGATAGCAATGTGATAGAGATAACAGAGATAACATTTACCAGTGATATATCTGCAAGCTAAAATCAGGAAAAAGCCAGTAGTAAGAATAAAATACTGTTTTTATACATAGATGCATGTATTTGGAAAAACAAACTGTTGCCTTAGTTGCAATAGGAAAGCTTGAACTTTCTCATCAAAGAACTGCCACCAGGATACATGATAATCCAGGGGAGAAAAGCTGTATGTGTTCAGAAACTTTAAAGACTTTTTGGATGTTCTTGGCTGCTGCCACAACTGGCATAGCTGACCTCAGCAATTTTTCATTGCCCACTTTCCTGAGGTTTTGRGACCCAGTGCTGCAACTTGCATGGTAATGAATTGAACTAAATAGAAATTGTATAAATACATAATTGTATCATCAAAGTATAGTCAGAATACTGCTGTGAGTATATGCACATTTTTCAGTTACTTGATTTCAGTGTGTTACCTCACCTGTCCCTCTTTTTTCTGTCAAAAATAGTGCAAGCCCCCAAAGTGGTCCAGAGAGAGCCTCTGGACCCGATCTTCACTTCATGGAAGAGATAGAAGAACTTGCAAAGGAATTTCTTGATACTACAGAGAAAGCTATGGCCTTAGAWAAGCTATGGAAAGAAAACTCAAGGCTCTCAGGTAAGCTGTGATTTTTTWAAAAATTAATTTCTTTGCCTATTGGTTAGTGATGGCCATCAAATGAAAGAATAGTTTGGTCTTAAACATAMCATCAGGCAACTAAAATTTTAGCTGTTGTAAAAAAAGTCACTTTTATGATTTCTAACACTGCGACCATCAAATTATCAGGAAAAAAATTTAGCTTTCTAAAACTGTGCCCTTGTATACTTGAGAGTTACAAAAGCAGAGAGGAAAGCTTAAAAGGTAAGGATTAAAATCAGAGTACAAGGTTACTTGGTCTATCATGCATTCAAAAGTAGTTTATGTGGATTTAGCTCTCCCTCCCCTGTACTAAAGAGTACAGGAATGGAAAACAACAGTAGCTCACACCTGGTGACTTTAGGTGACATTCAGTCTTTCACAGAAAGAGTGAAACTGGCAATAGCAGGGTCTGAGTCTCCTGTTCCAGCCTTGTTGCTGTAACAGGGGCACATTGAAGMCCTCCCACTACCCTGTGTCTCTGGCTGAGTTTTCAAGCAGAAAGATTCAGGTGAAATCATAGTTTTCATGCCTGGCTGTCTGGTAGCTGAGACATTCATCTAGTGTTGATATGATGATTTTGCCTCACTGAAAATTTGAACAGTGAGCAATGTCTTTCAAACTGTTKTTTGTGATTACAGTAAAAGTATTGGGAAGCATGGAAAATCAAATGGATCACTATCTTTGGGATATTAGTTKCTTCATGTACCTTTACTTTTCTAGAAACATCCTTTGTGCACTGCTTATAATATTGATTCTTCTGAAGTTAATAATGCTTCTCTTTAAATGAAAATATTTAATTTTACAGGGCTCCATAATATCACCACTTTTCTTACTGTAAGTATATTTTTMCAGTCTATTCCTAGATTACAGTTCAGGGATTTGAGGCATCTTTATTATAATGGTTAGGAATTTGTATCCTGTCAAGTTTAACTAAACTATCTTTAAAAAAAGTGTTTGAAGGAAAAAATGATGCCTCGTAAATTTRATAGATGTTCAGTGGTTTCTAGACTACTTATTTGAACCAGTTTAGGTTGTTAGTAKCTAAAATCCACAACTATTTGAAGGATATTTGTTTATTAGGAGCAATTTAAAAGTGTATCTCTCAGATGTATTTTTTTCCATATTTGATTGATTGTTACTGCTACTTCATGAAACCTAGATCTCCAGTTTATAACTTAAAATTAGATGGCATTTTTATAACAACATTTTCAAATTTCTCCTAAGAGCATGRAATTTCATTTCTGAAATGAAATGTAGAATAGAAAGATTGTATTTTTCAACATTAAGAGAATATTGACAGTAGATCATCATTATTACAAACAGAATTTGTATGCACAAACTTCTTTTTGTACAAGCCATGCTCATGTCACCCTTATGCAAAAAAGCCCAAGCGGGACATTAATTTATAGAGTAGTAAAGACTGTATAATAAACAAGTGTGATACATCCTATTTTGCATAGGTATCATATTGTGTAGTCTTATAAAAGAAGTTGTTTTATCCCAGGCAGTCCTTTTTAAAAGAGTCATTCTTGTAAGTCATTATTTGAGACCCCCAGAAGCCCTGCCAAGAGCTGTGAGGCAAGGATGGCAAGGCCTGGGCAGTCCCCTGATCTTTACACCATAGACTTAGAAATTCATTGCAGGGGTAAAGAGTTTCTTGTGCTTGAGAGCTCAAAATAATCCTTCCCTTGGTTGCACCTGAGATGCTTTAGGTTTACTTCCAGCYCCATTTTTTCCATTGAAGCAGAGAGACCTATCAGAAACAAGGTTCAAAATACCACCAAAATAATGTGCTATATTACCAAATCTAGAGGTATGTTTCTACTTTGGGAAAATATTTTGAATGGTTTAAAATTCAAGAGGGTCAGGGAAATAACAGGAACATGCTTTATTTTTCTTCTTTTTATTTTTTCTTTGTTATTGGAAGTGTCACGTATGATTTTTTTATTTTTTTTTCCACTTAAAGATGGATTTGAATGAAGCAGAGAAAATTATTTCTAGAGCAGAAAATCTGTACAAGCAGCCATATTTCTGGAACCTTCTGCATTCACTGCCTCATCTTGAACTGAACAGCTTTTATACAGAAGATGAGTTAGCTACCATAACACAGTTTCTAAAAGTTATTCAAAAGTAAGTTCTTTCACATTCTTGAAAGTGCTCTGTTTTAAAATTTTATCTGCAAATCCAGTTCTTCTCACTGTCTACTTAATAAAATATGCATCCTTAACAGTGTAAAGAGGCTTAAATTTTGTTCTCTTTACCAGATTTTGCTTTTATAAAACTGTGCTAGGAATTTTCACTCACACTGATTCCTTTATATGCCTTTATAAGAGTTTTGCATCTGCCAAACTCAACCAAAATGCCCTAGGAGTCTTTGATAAGCCAACTTATCAAAGCATTGTTAGCAATGCCTGCAATTAGCCCGTCACATAATATGGCTTTGAACCTTGTAATGTACTTTGGGGGCCTTTGAAAGACAGAAGGTATCCATATGAATATAAGAAAATAATAGCTTTGAACCTAATCAGATCTGAATGTATGTAGCACTTGGTCAGCATAAGGAAAATTACTCARATTTGTTTCTTAAACCTCTTGCTRTTAAAATAGCTTTWGGTGTTCTCTWGCAAGAAATGAAGCAGTAARAAMAAACCCCAAAGACTGTATTCTGAACCAGGTAAAGGACAGTTGGATTCAGAGGAAGAYAAAGAATTAAAGCATAGACCAAAACACATATCTACTGGAATATTTGGTAAAATGAGGTGATTGTTAGGTGAAATTCAGTTATGTATTGGTCAGGGCAGGCAGTTTGTTGTAAAAGGTTGATAGGCAATTGTCATTGTAGTCAAATAACAGAGTTATAAAGCAAGAGGAGCCCTCTGAACCTGGGTACCTGTGCAAGACTGGCCAAGTACCTCACCAGCCTTAGGCCCTGGGGAAGCAGGGTCCCAAAGATCATGAATGAGAAATTGCTGAGTTGTTCTGCCATCCTTTATCATCCCACTACCTTTTTTCTTTTTTTAAATTAAAACCCAAACCAAAGAAAAACAACAAAAATAACTCTCCACCCGACTAAAAAGGCTATAATGACGTAACTTTTTTCAAACTGGAAATAAGTMTTTCTTAAAATATGTGGATTGATTTTTAAAAYTTAYTTATTTTTCCCTTATGCCTGAGTAATTTGTAACCTTATTGCAGCTTGTTCTCTGAGCTATTAAGATGCAAAGGAGACTCAGATGTTTACGTATGGGTTTTGATGTTTTCATTTGCTTGGGGATTTTTAAGGTTTCTGTGCCCTTCAGTGGCCAAATTTGCCCTCATTATTGCAATTTGGAAAGCAAACCACATAACCCAATGCTTGTTTCTTGACWAGTTTCATATTACTATACTACATTCTAGAGGTCCTATCTAAGGCAGGATTTACCCAGTAGAAAGGTTCTGAATTTACATTTCCCAGTTGTTGATCTGTGCCATCTTTGCTGTGTCTCTCAGAGGTACTTAACAGAGACTTTTAACATCTACATGACTGGCTTTGGGATTTTGTGGTTGTTTGGTGTTTTTTTGGTGTGGTTTTCCTGGTTCCCCCCCCCGTTTTTTTTTTTTTTTTCCCTTCCTCCTTTTAATGAAGGTTGGATACTCTGGAAGCCTGGATTCTTAATTGCATAATAAGAAAGGATTGCTCTGTAGGAAATAAATTTGACATAAATATTAAGTAGTAAGTTACAGTTACATTAAAAGACAAATTTTAGCTAAGGTGGCTCAGAAAAGAGAAATATAATATATTGAATAGATATATTCAATATATATTTTTATCAATGCATCCTGTATTGCACTGTTTAACTCCTTGTGAGAATAAGTATTATGTTGCTTTAAAAATAGTTTTTCCTGCAGATTGATGGGAAGTAAAATATAAGTATTCTGTATTGATCCTGTCTTCTTGTGGGGATAACAGGGAATGTTTATGTTAGTTTTGCTGTTATTTTACTTTACCCCTTTTTCTCTCTCTCCTTTTTTTTAATATTTTTTTAAGAGGACATTGATCTTCTCAGGACACATGTCCTTAATGGCAATTGACTGATACTCTTACTGTAAAATCTCAATTTGAGTTTTTACTCTAAAACCAAAAACATTGATTTTTCAACAATTAAAAAAAAAGTGTTCTGTTATTCAGTTGCTTGAAGGTTGTCTCTTTCCAGCAAGTCCTTTAAGGTTTYTGGGTGTATAGACAGCTCAACTTTTATTTTATTTTCCACTTTCAGTACCTTAGTATCACTGAAGGATCTGGCTGTGATGCCACTGGGCCAACGTTTCTATGAAGTGGTGAAAATGGCACTGAATTTGACTGCTGCATCAGTACAGGATGGAAGCTTAGGAGGTAAGAAATTTGCTTCAGATTTTCTTTGAACTACCTCAGTAGCATGCTGGAAATATGATAGTGACTGTTGCCCCYTCTGCTAAGTTCCTGATGTCCAGGGACTAAACTGTATTACTGTAGTGCTAGCCCAGTTCTTTACTGATCTGCTTTTAAACTAAATTTAGTTATACCAATAACTAATTTTATCAGACTCTGGCAACTATCAGATAAACTGGTCTAATACATAGTGTTTAGAATGATCTTTCAGCAATGAATTTTGGGGAGAGACTAAATCAATAAAAGGGAGAGTTTCTTCCACTTGATAGGAGAGYATTTTGTTTTGGACATGCATGTTAAGCATTGTGACTGGTTTAAGGTTCATTCTTCTCATAAATTCTGCTGTCAGCTGAAGGCAGACATTTCTCCATCTGCTGCATCMCTATGGAAGATGAGTTTAATTGGAGAAGTAGACTGGCCCCAGGAAAATAAGAAAATGTCAGGAGCAAGTTTCATGGACAAACTGAAGCACACAATGTGTAGGTGCAGCTTCCTGCTTGGAAGCAGGTCAGGCTAAGAGTTATATGCAGTCTAAATCCCACTTCACCTGCAAAAATGAAGGCAGATGTGGGACAAAGGTGAAGTGCTGGAGCCCTGGCATAGAGAATGAACTTGATTTCTCTGGAACTTCTGGTATTCTCCCATTGCTCTCATTCTCAGTAGTGATTCCCACCCACTCCATGATCTTTGCATGACTCTGCAGAATGGCACCCGACTGAATTTGCTGGCAGTCACTATGTAGGGGCATCCCACCATCATCATATCAACTTCTGAAATGCCAGTTACTAGTGCTGTTACTGCACTAATGCAGTTACTAGTGGTAACTGACTTTACCACTMGTGCAATCATGGATTTTATCCTAGGTAAATTGGTGTTCAGGTGCACACATCCTGCTGTCCCCCAAAAAGCTGGGGAATATGGTAYTTGGATCTCAACAAGTGTGAGCCACCAAGAAACAACATGAATAAAAAGAACGGATTACATAAAGATTTCCTTTCTTTCAGGTTTYCAATATAATCTTTCTTTTGGGGATGTTTTGTGGGATCCGCTTGCTGTGAAATCAGAACTTGAATCCAGGTTTGGTTTTGATGGCCCTTATGTTGAGAAGCTGCTAAGTTATACAGCACGGTTAACAGAGGTAAATCAATTGAAAACTTTGGTGTCCTTCTCTTTAATATTTTTTTTATTTGTACCCTGAGTGTATTTTCCTGCATTACAGAAGCTTAGCTTTGTGAAGGAGCTACAAGGYTGTAAATATCCTGGCTTCATTCCCATCAAATAAATGTATTTAGCTTTAGSTGAAATCTCTGAATGTGAAGATACTGATAGGTCTAGTTGTGTACACGAATGGATTTATGCTTCTCTGAAGTCACAACTGTGTATGGCAGAATCCTGAGTTTACTGTCCAGTCCWGTAGAGAATTCTGAGGATTCCTCCACTAAGCTTTTAAACCAAATCCTTGATTTGAGTCTGATAGGATTAGCTTGCCTGGTGGCATTTTTCATCTGATTTGCTGGACAAAGAATGCCTGTCTCTTCTGTGTATAAATTAAGGGAGACTAAGAGTCCTTTCTTCTCAGTTGTACAGTCTTGATATGACAATACCAGACTGAGTTGTCTCAGTGGTGCTTAATCAAATATCCTGGTGATGCATCACATTTAGAAGAAAATCTTTCTTCAGACAAGGCATTCTAACTTATCCTCTGGACCAAAGTGGTCTGTTTTGGTGATCTGGGTTGAACTGCAGAAAACTGGAAACATCTTTTGAATTTGTACTTAGGTACACAATTTCTTTAAAAGAAAATGTTGGTATTTATGTTTGCTCTTTGCAGAGCAGCACAGCCTAAAGTTGCATTCCAGAAGAGCTCATTGTAAAAATAGCTGATTTAGACAAATGGATAAATTACATATAAAAAAAAAGCCCTTGACTTTTGAATGGCCTTTTAAGGAAATATCAGTGTTGGCTTGTTTGATCAAAGGAACTGAATTCAATTGCGGGTTGGTAGCTATGGTTGGGTGTGAAACCCCAGACTACTTACTTGCTAACTATTTAAACTAGKATCTCAATATTTTGTGCTTGTATTAGAACATTGAAGACTGTCAAAAACTGTGAAAGCAAATATGGAAGCCTGGACAATGTTGGTTTTGAGCACTTTAGTTCTGTATCTGCTCCATGTTGTTTGGTATCAAAGCACCTGCAAAACCTTTTTATGAATTCTCTGGTCAAAGTTGAAAGGAGCAAGCATGTAAAGTATCTCAAAAAGGCAATAACAATTAAAATGTGTGGCATTATTTTTGTAAGCTTTAAATTTATAGGCTTGGGAATATTTAAYCTTTGATTTTAATCACAAAATTTAAAAATTAGTCTATGAGCAAAAAATTCTGTTCTCTTGGCCACTCCCTTGAAACCCACCAGCCTCTATTTAAAACCAGTCTGTTGCATGTAACCACTGGTTGAGGTGTATCATTGTACTTAGTGCTTTGTATATCAGTAATTTTTATACTTGTGAAGTTGTTTCAATATAGTTATTCTACAATAAGGTTACTGTATCGTAGTCGAGTTAGTTCAGCACCAGCCTGCAAATTACTGTAGAATTAGAAAAACTAGTGTAGCTACAAGGTGAAAATTCCTTGCATATACAAGTCTCATCATTCTGCCTTCTGCATGAGYACCTTCATGGAGCCAGTGGTATTTTATACAGCAACCTGCATGTGGAGTACTTGGAAGTTTGTGCCCAGAATATGAGGTGGGTTAAATGGGCTTTGTTCTTGCTGAAGGGGCTGTGTGTTATTCTTATTCTTGCTAGATGAGTAAGTTGATAGGAGAGAGAACACTCAGCAATGCTCTTGAAATACTCATMAATTCCTTGTGTCCTTGCCAGATTCCCACAGGAGAGATACTGGAGCAGTTTGTGTGCTCTGCCCTGGCTGYTGTCCCAGAAGATGAAGCAAACAAAGACAATAATGGAGAGGGCTGTAATTCTGCACAGCATGAGGCCAAACTGTATCTTGTTCATGCTGTCAGCAAGTTCAAACTGTATTCACAGGTAACTTTAATAAGCTAATAGATTGAATTCCTAGCTTTTGCATGTAGGTTGTCAGCAGTAACTCAGTTACAAGATCTAAGTTATCTATAAAWTTTTGTTTTCATGAACCTTCTTGCTAATAAGATTAAATAATCCTTATAAAGAAACATTACAGTGGAAGTATAATCTATCATGTGTCCACTTAATCAGATTTTCTCATTAACAGAGATTCAGATTTGAAATCTAATAGGGAATGTAATGAAATATACTGCAATGCAGAGACCTATCAGAGGAAACTGTTTACTGTTCCAGTAAACATTTACTGTTCCACCTGAGACTGAATGTTGAACAAAACTGAAAAGTGACTACACACCTCCTCTGATACATCATGAACTTATTTATTATTCCCCTTCACTRTCTCTGGCAATAGTGGCTGAAGCAAGATAAAAGTAAACCTCCAGTAGAACATCTTAAAATTCTGATCTGGCAGAATAGTGGGGCATGCATTCTCTGTAATGATGTATGTGTAGTTGCATGGATGAAAGAATTAAGCATACAGATGTTTCCTACGAAAAACACCTGGCTACCTTAACACTGGTATTTTTTTTTCTACTGAAATATCATGTTTTTCTCCATTAAAAAAAAGAAGAAYAACATATCAAGCTGCTCTGGAGATGTTTGCAATATTATATATTTAAAAAAAAAAACATGTAGGGCTTCCTGTGTGATTCCTCAGAAATATAATCTTCCAGAAGGTTTCCCTGCTGTMTGATGAAGTAGGAGGTAATAATTCAATGTGACTGCCAAAATGAATGCAATAATTTCTATGTAGGAAAATCCAATAATCATTTCAGATGTGATTTTGAAACTCTTAGCAAGGGTTAGTGTTTTTATTATGGGAACCAGAAATACTGTGCGCTGTGAATTATCTTGGTGAACAGAATATCTCTTAGAGTAAAKCTGTTATATTCACTTGGCATTTAAAAGAAAGGTAGTGGTGAAGGAAAGGAGAGCAGTCAGTAGTTTTGGCCAGGCCTTGTTATGCTTTTTTCTGGGCTACACAATGGGAGCATGCAGGTTCCTTCATCATCTGTGTTATGAGACTCTAAAAATGTTAAGGCTGCTATCTTCCATCATATTAGAAGTCTGGTAAAGAAAACCTGAGTAATTGGCTATGGAGGTCAGCTTTTTGGTTGATTTCAGCTCCAGTCCATCTCTTTTCCATTTCTGGGCCTTTAGGTAAGGTCAGCACSACACAGGATGTCACTTGTCTGTGTGCTGTAGCCTGTCATATTACCAACCTTCATGTCAGTCCAAATTGTATTGAAAATCAACCTTTGTCACGTCTGTCATTTTAGAGTCTAGAGAGGTTGTTATGGAGAAATTTTGGTGTCATTGTTGATTGTGTGATTTTTTTTTTAAAGACATGCAAATTCTGTGTACAGCCTAAGTAAGAAAGCTTTTATTAATGAGATGTTCTGTTTTGCATTCAATCCACTAGATACTGGAGCAATGGCTGGGCAGCAGCAGTCTCTCYCAGAATCTCCTTTTAGAACTTAGAAGAATCATGGCTGATTTAATGTCTCAATTTCTAGATGACAGGGAAGCCAGGAAATTTTTTTCAGAGATAAATACCCTGATCCAGCAATGGAAGGAGAAATCAAATGCCTMTTTTTCAGAAGGATATGTTTCCTCTCATGATTGGTAAGTTATACTTATCTTTCTGCAACTTGTTGTATAAAATTAGATCAACCCAAATATTTGTTTCGCTTTGCGTTTAATTGATTTCTGGTTTTTGTCTGTTTTATGATTTTGTTTTTTATTCTGTAGTCCAAAACCTTATATACAGTCAAATAATTGTGCTGATGCTGACATATTCTGGAAAAGAAATTAAGTTTGTGCTTCAAAGTGTAGCTTCTTGCAGGTTCAGCAGAGGACCTGACTGTTAACATGATCAGGACTCACAGGAATCAGCAGCTATGGATAATTGGCATTTTGAAATAGGACCTGAATTCTTTATCTTTTTCTGCAAACAAAGTTTAATTCCCACAAGTAATAGGTGTGATTCAGTAATGCTTCTCATATATAGCAAGTCCAGTGCATGTGAAATATTTAGAATTTTTATTGTACRAGTCAAACTCAGTTGTGCAGGAGATCTTGTAACAGATGACCACAGCAACAGCTACAAACTATGGAAAACAGAGTTTTAAACACATAGAATTAGTTGTACATATGTAGGCAATCTCATGGAGGGCACTCTGAGTCTATGATATCTTYTGATGTTTTTGGACTTTACTTACAGTTTCAAGTTCTCTGTTTGGTTCATCACTTAATGCAAATGTAAACGTTTTGTATGAAGATGTGGCTGCAAGCTCTGTACCTATTAAGAATTCTGTGTTTTGTCAAGCTGTTCAAATATTCCAGGTCTGGAAAGTTCTACAGAGACATTAAATTGTACATAAAGAGACTTAATATTTGTCAGAGTTGTCATGGCCTCAAGAAAGGTCTATGGCAGAACCCAGGAACTGATACTTCCCTCTTTCTAATGGCACACTGGATGGCTTGCATCGCTTCTGGGAGTTATAATATTGGCCTCAGTTTCACATTGCTTGTAATTATTTGTTCACATCAAACGCTGTAACTGGAGGAGATATGATTTACGTTATACAAATCAACATCTGAGGATAAATCTGAAAAAAACAATCCATTATCAATTAGTAAGAGAAAAATTGCAGTCAAGTTGCTCAAAAATTTAGTAGGGTGTTTTGAAATTTGGTTCTAATTTATAAAAGGAAACTGTGCTGCTGCAGTTRTAAGCAACAAYCAAGTATKTTTTTTWGYARTTTTACCCTTTTGTTTGCAGTATGYAATGTTTTGTGCTCTRCTTCTGTTGATTGCAGAGTCTGGAGACAAAGAAAATATATTYAAGGAGAAGATATTTTCAACTTGAGGCCTTTGCATTCAAAGGCTCTTTTCCCATGCACCTGTTCTTGACCATTCTTACAGAGCCAGTAACTTTTTTCTTTTGAGAAATAATACTGACACAATTTTCACTGTGATGTCATGTCTTTTGTAGATATTAAAAGAGCAGTGTTCAGSTGTTAGGCAGGCAGTTGGAATGTTTTTGCTTTCAATAATTATGAGAAAACAAAACATTCTTTAGAATTTATAGAAAATCAGAGGTTTTGATCAATTTCATTGATACATTCCTGTCTGTAAAATAATTAGTCCATARCACATAGAAGCTTTGCTCTTTTCAGCAGCTGAAAATGTGATGTATTCAAAGGTGTTGGACTTCTTGTGGCTTACAAGCTTGATTATAAGTACTGATAAATGTATGATTCTTTARCTGCTGTCTCCATTCAGGTTTTGATTTGAATGAGGTTGTGACTKTCCAGTACGTTTTTTCAAGTTTTTTGAAAACCAAAGCAATTGTCAAGTTTTGCTAATTCAGATTTTCTGGTGATTAATTTGTGACTGCTATTTAAATTATATTTGGAATTTCCTTGGATTAAGTAAAGAAACCTAGATTCTAAAATTAAATAATGTATAGTTAAAAGTTACTGTCTGCTTGCTAGGTAACTAACAAGAAAAAAACTTGTGATTAATTTTTCAGGATTTTGACATCTTTCAAAGAGTTTCTGAAGACAGAAGAAAACTTAAGGATTTCTGGTGAAAAGAAATGGGATCATCTTTTTCATCTTCTAGAGGTCATAGAAAAAATTATAATGCTTGATTTCTCAGTTTCTTCAAACAAATCTCTAATTGAAAATGCCTTGAATAATGCAGTTATATGGAGAAWAAATTTTGCTGAGGGGGAGGAATCTGCCACCAATTTTTCATTTGCAGTTTCTGAACTCCGTGATGAGCTACAGGAAAGTTTCCAGACTCTTCAGACCTTCTGGACAAAAAAGATGGCAGAACTTTTCTGGCATATAGTGGAAATGGTATTCCATGTACTTGATTCTAGGGTTTCTCTCTCAAGTCAAGTAGAAGAGGAAGAGGTAATTGAGACCTTATCTAGAATTTTATCTTCTATTACAGAAAATGAAATCTATAATAGAAATATGGTGTTGCTCAAARATATCCTGACTGATTGGCCAGAGTTAAATATTACTGCTTTGGACCATTATTTAAAACATTTAAGTGGACACTTCCAAAGAAATCTCTATGAAGTTGGATCATTGTCTGGTGACCATGTTAATGTGTCATTTAGCACAATTCCTGGAGTGAGTAATACCTCCTCTTTATTTCTTTCAAATGCAACTTTTATGTATAAGGTACAAGAATTAGGAGAAATTGTACACGATTTCCTCAGAAATATCCAAAAATTAAACAGTACTAGTGTGGCCTCACTTGTTCCAAAAATTTTCTCTCTGTACCTGAATGATGATCTGGTTTTAAATATTAAGAACAATAACACTCTTTTAGAACTTCTTTATGAGACTTCAAAAAGTATGTCATCTTCTGAAGTATGGCATGATTTGCAAAATAAGGAGCTAGTTTTTGATTTTCTGTTTGAAACTTTTGATCTTCTGTGGAACCTCACCAGTAAGTCTCTCTGTGAAAAGCTACTATTTATTTACAACTAYACAGAGTTTCAGGCACAACTTCTTGCACAAAATGGAAAAAAAGATATGCAAGTTGTTTATGACACTCTGAGCAGCCTTAAAACTTTATTCATAGATGAAGAACTCCAAACAGCTGTCTTATGTTATTTGGAAGAGTTTTTTGATCTGCCTCCAGGATGCCTGGTAAATAATGGRTGCACTGATTTTTATCTAGCAAACATGAGTTCTGTAGAACAGTCAGCAGAGGTTTATGACTTACTTTTGCTTCCATTGGGCAGTGTCCTGTCTAATGTAACAATCTGGGGAGATAAGGTAAGTGTGCCTTCTGCTTTGTACTGCACTTTTTCATGGCTTCAGGCGTGGACAGAGATTTTTGAAGAAGCATCGGAAATCTTAAATTTGAATTCGACGTATTTTGTCTGCCTAAGAGATGATTTGGCATATCTCTCTGAAAACCTTTTAAATGTAACTCAAGATGAACTGTGCAATAATACAGCTATGGCTATTGTTGAAGCTACAGGAGCAGCAATGAAGCTATTTAAAGCTGTATTTCAGGAACATGGCAATTTAAATGACTTGAAAGATTTTGAGGCATTCCTTGTTARTCTTCAAAGTGTAATTAACAATGCATTTGAGGTCAAAAACTTGCTTAAAGATAGCAGTTTAGAAAGTGTTTTAGAGACAATGGGAATTGTGATAACTAAAATGCAGAAATCTCTACTGAAGATTGTTAATGAAGAGTTTTTGAATTCTTGGCTTGATGCTTTCATCTCAGGAGAATCTGAGGGAGGAAATAAGGGTGCTGTAGTATTTTCTATTGGAAATTCCCTTTCTACTATTCTTAAGCTCTCCCAAAAGGAACTTGAAATTATTCTCACTGAGATAAATGACACATCTGCTTTTTTAAAAAGTGTATCTCAAGATAAATATGTGTCTTGTGTCAGCATTTTCCAGAATATTACCAARTTAATTTTGGATAATACTCCAAGAGAYGTAAGCTATTTGAAAACAAATTTTTCATCTTATCTCAACTCCTTTCTAAAATTTCWTAGTACAATGGATGAAGCAGAGGACTGTAATGCATGGATACATGGATTAAGTAATCTCACTGAAAAATACAAGTCACCTTTCCACCTTGAAAGTGCAAAACATATTTTATTTCTTCTACAGTCTCTGGGAAATGCTGAGACAGATGCTAAGCTAATGAATGTGATGGACTTTGTTAATTTAGTTTTTAATTTGACACTTCCTGAATGTTYCCTAGGTGGTTCTGATATGATTTGTGTAAGTGTTTATTTCAATATCATAGCAAAAACTTTGAAATTTATTCTCCCYGAATTTTATGTAAAAGATGATGTTAATGCACTTGACTTTATTTTTAGACTTTTAAATMATTCTGGAGAGCAAATACAAACCATTATCAGTGATTTATTAGGGAGCTCATTGTATTTGTCAAATAAGACCAATCTTAGTCAGTCAACCCATGGTTTTAACAGGACGTCAAGAATGTTCCATAATCCTTTTCACCACATTCATCTTATATCAGTGGAACTTTTGTCAGAAATTCAAAGTCTTCTGAAAAATAAAACTTTTGAAGTCCAAGAAAACAGTTCCTCTCATTTGGACAATGAGATTGAACCGTTCATGCATGGGAAAAATATCAGTCTGCTGATGGAGTTCTTTCAAGATATGATTCGAAAACTTGACTCCAACTTGCAAAATGAACACAAAACATTTCCTCAGAAACTGATAGAAACAGCAGGTCTGAATATTGAGCTGGTCAGGAAGGCCCTTGAAATKTTCAAGTCTCCTACTTTCATTGTCTTTCCATTAAGAGATGAAAAGGAGTTTCTAAAGCATATGGTTGCCTTAGTGCAAAACATGGAAAACATGGATSTTGAGTTTCTGATAAGTAGATTCAAAGATGTCCAGGAGAATCTAGAAAATTTCTTCAAAAACATCAAACCTTTTTCCCTAGAGAATTCTGAGTTAGGTACTTTACTGGACTGGTGGGATGCATTTGAGAACATATCACATTACTGGAACCTGACTGGTATATGCCAAATAACTCAGCTTTTTGATAAAGATGAGCTCTACAACATAGAAGATGTGTTCAACCTCCTCTTTGATATCATCAACCTTACCGAAAGATTGGCTCATGGAAACATTACAGAAGCACTAACTGAAATACATGCTTTCATACTGACTCAGGAAGAAAAAATATCAATGTTTACTGATGAGGAGTTCTCTAACCAAGTAGATGATCTTCTAACATTGCTGGAKATATTGTCAGACATCTCTGATGAATCTGGAGAGGCCTCTGTTTGTTTTTCTGCAGCATTYTGCTGGACTCTCACAACAGCAACACCTCAGAGTGATCCCACTGTTAAACCTTGTGACTTTGTGGATACCAATTCTACTCTTCATTACAATGCAGTCATTGAAGTCATTAAGGATCTTAAACTCATCACTCTGGATGACAGCTTTGCTTGCTCTATGGAGGACATTCAGATGGATATAACTCGCAATCTGACTTGCTTTTTTCATCAGATCAAAGAATGGAACTCTATCCTTTTGAAGTTTTCTGTGCTCCATCATATAAATAGCTCAGTTCTCAAAGAGCTGCTAGATTTTTGGAATGAACTATCCCTTTATGCTGTGCCACTGCAGGTGAATAATACACATGYAATCAATTGTTCCTCCTCACCAAAAAGCCAAATGACTTTACAAATCATAGAAACTCTGGGCAGCATTTCAGTGTCAGAAATGGAGATGGCCAAAAGTCTTCYTGAACAGCTGAATAATCTTTATGGTGGCCTAAGCTGGAACARAGAGTCAAAAACATCACTCAAGAGTGTTCTTAATAATGTTAGGAATATGACCAGTGAAGTTTCTAGACTCCTGAATACTGAAGCTGTCCTTTCTTTTCTTTCWGCAATTCAGCCTTTAATGACACTGTCATCTGCTGGAAATCAGACACACGCAATGCTTATGACAATATCAGCTTTAAGTGGGAACATCAATATATCTGACAACTTTGAGAACTTCTGGTTTCCTGTAGTTACCAGCATAGAAAATTTATTRGTGAATTTTAGTGTTAGGCACTTACTTGTGGTAATAGATCAAGGGTTTCAAATACTAAAATTTGCTTCTGGACAGTCCTCTTCAAAGGCTCCTGATGTTTTACTAGAGCAGTTTAAGACATCATCTTTAGATACTATATCAAGAAATTTTGAAGATATWCAAGACATTGTGAAGAGCATTTTATGTGAGTGTAACAAGAAAAATTATTCTGAAATAATGCACGCTCTAATTCTCCTTATGACTAATGAAAGTTCATCAAATGACCTACTGCTGGCTGTCRAAGATATTATTGCCTTTCTGGAGCTAGTCCAAAATAAGTCTAAGAAGGACTACATTGGTTTGTTGTTTGGTGACCGTCATGTTAGCAGAGAGAAATTGAATAATACTCACGCTGTTTTTTCAGTTGTGCTAAATAGCCTCCTTCATATAATTGCTGATCTTGATGTTGTAGAAGAAGCTTTGCATACAAACAATACTGAGCTTCATAAAATTGACTTAATTGATTCAYTTTTTTATAATGCACCATATAGAGACACTTCTACTCAATCCCAAAGCAGAACTCTGGAGATCATGCAAGAGATTTTGCAAACAATATTTCAGTCTACTGTAGAACACGACAGGAATAAAATAAAASTCTTACTAATGAATTTGCATAAGGATGTAATGGCAGAATTGAGGTGAGTGTTTTCCATGTACTCATTTTGGGGAGTGTGCTGACAATGACAGAAAAGCTCTCTGTTTATGAACAGCTCAATCAAAACTCTTATTAAGCTAATTACTGTTTCATTTCAGGTTTTTTCCAACTTATGTTGTTCAGACCAGCCATGTTTGGTATCAGAACACATTGTGAGGATCAGATTATTGTGTTTAGTTTACGTGTACAATATGTGTTTAGTCATATGTATTTGGTTTCTTTGGAACTGTTATAGAAACAAATAATTGAAGACATTGGTGTTTTAAAATCCTTTCAGGCCTGACTACTGAACCCCCACTAACTGGGAGGCAACAGTCATTTTTGCCTATGGAGCTAAATGTTAAGGAATGCTTGTGCCTAATTCTTTGTGGCATGTGTGAAGGTTTTTTTCTATATCTAAATACAGCTATACAAAGTTTCTTGAACTTAAATCTGTTGATGTCTTATGCTCTGGTTATTGTGTTAAGTTTTTCAGTTTAACAAATGCAGTGTCTGAAGGAATCTTGAGTCCATGATCATTTTTGCCTGTTTACTCAGATGAGATGTAGTCTAGAAGCAGAAGAAACTGCTGTAGATTTACTGATGGCTCACTTAATAAAAAGGCTGCTAGATTAGAGTTGCTGCATTAAAAGAATATTCAATAAACCCACAAGTTGCTTGCTCCAAATGCTCTAGGGTATCTTGCAGGTGGAGCTACCAGTCCTACTGACATAAACCAGCTGAGAAATAGCATTGTAAAGCTGATGCTCTGATKTGGTATTTTGACCTTTATGATTAATTTTATGCAAATACATGAAACCATTTTCCATCAGGGTCAAGTATAACCTAATCTGTTGAAAAATATTAAAAGCAAGTACTAGAAAAGTGGGTTATTTTCCCTACATGCTGATTATCTGCTCTTTGCCATCAAGTTGGTGTATCCTGTGGGGTCTCAGTATTTCTGAARCTATTATGATTTTGCTTATTTTGTGAAGGTATTTTCTAGTACTCCTAGGGTATGTATTTTTAACATGAAAGTATTATATTCTGATTTTAAAATAATTCAGACGAATGTAATAACTGTCAATTTTGAGATCTTTATGTGGCTCATGTAAGACTGCATTTGTGCATTGTCACTTCTTGAAATTTTTCTGTGGTACCCTTGGAATGAAAATAATGTTKTCTTATTGATGTTTCTACAGAGCCTCTAAAGTCTGCAACATTCTTCAGGAGCGTTTACACCCTGATAGTGTCACACTATTGCAGAAATTGCAATTTACCATTTTGAATATTCTCAAAATCTTTTCAGGTTGGTTACCACAGTAGTGACTCTGAGTCCCTGTGTTAAGTGCTGTTAAGTTAAAGCTTTATTCTAAGCAGACTTTTGTACAAAAAAAAATTTGGGTGATGCTGAGCAAGCAGAGCATCCTGATGCCTAGAATTTAAAGCACTGGAGGCACAGGAATAAATCTGATGCAGATCATACCAAGGGATGATTTTTCTCTGGAGTGTTCATGTAAATTTAAAATCCCAGTGAATGCAGGAGATCTTGCTGCTCCTCCTCAGCTTGTGAGCTGAATTATGTCATAGGATGTTTTTTTTGATAAGCCAGACTTGCCCCAGGGCAGTGTGTAGTTGACAGTAAGGAAAAATGGGGCAAGTATTYAAAGGAAGTGGCATCTCCCACTTCTGGCCATGTCATGTCAGTCAATTGGCTGCCTGTAGCTGAAAARCTTCACCTTCAACAAATTGTTCAAATTTTAATGTGCTACCTTGTTTTATTCCTTATGTATATGCTCCCAAGTTGTGCACTTTAAGAAAGGCTCTAAATTGACCCAAGTATAATTTCATATTATGTTTWCTTTGGAAAACAAAAGCCAGGGCTTTTCAAAACTCATATTTTAGCTAACTATACCCAGAATTGTTTGTAAAGAGCAATTAGGAGACATTAACCTGCCCTTCTAGAGCATGGGATGAAATCTGTAATGTCTTATGCCAAATTAATTTYCAAAAGAGTGCAAGATGTGATTGCAACCCAGGTTTGACTGTCTTCTCCACTCTCCTGTGATGGATGTAGTTCCARAGTGATGTTGAGCTAAGATAAGTGATACTGAAATTGTGTAGCCAGGTACCTGTGTTCTGTTGACCTCTGAAGAACAGYCAATTTATTGAGAGAACTGAGATTAGGAAACTAAATTTCTGTCATTCTCATTTCAATCATCTGTTTGTGGGGATGCTTCATAATGTTTCATTTGCTACAGAAAACATGAAACCTAATGAGAAAAGGTGAAAATTGCTTCATTTGGTTTGATTTGAGGAATTGTATTGTATTATTTCAATGAACAAGATCAAAGTTTGCTTGTTTTAGAAGCAGTGTTCAATGTTTATTTTTCTTTCCACTTAAGAATAAAACTTAAGGGAAAAAAAAAACCATAGCTGAAAAAAATTACCTTGGTACTGAATAAGAATTCAGCASTCAAGTCAAATTCCTTCACTACTAYCCCAAGTACAAACCCACTGCAGAGAGCAGAAAGGAGGCTTTTTCCAAGGATATGGTGTCTGCAAGCTTAGGTAGAAATGGCCTCAGTGGATGACCAGGGGCATAACACTATCACCCTATATGGGTTCATTATCCCAAGATAAGGAAAATGCTTATACAATGCTATTTCACTCCTCTTTTGGTCTGAGTTTGAAAGTTACTGCTCACTGGAGTATAAGAAACACCCAGGTATTCCTACGGGGAAATAGCACCAGAGGAGCCTGCCCAAGGAAAAGGGAGATGTGGGTAATATACTCAGCATCTCACAGTTATGCTTCTTGCTCATGAAGAGCAAACATKAAATTTTCTTCTCTGGTTCTGTAGCAGCTTGGGATGTTCTTATTATTGATGAGGAAAATGTAATGGAGAAGTGTAACTGARTTGRATCAAACCAGCCTTTCTTGTTCTCTGAAATGATACATAAATTTAGTTAGAAATATTTCTTGGTGCCTTAACACATAGGACGTTCCTTTTAGAAAATTTTCTCTCCCTTATTAGTTGGCTAACTAAAAATTTGATTTCAATTTTTTTTTTTTTTAGTCTGATTAAATCTGGATATTTTCTCTTACAGAAGAACCCATTGTCTTTAACAACATTTTCTGTGCCATTACAAAGTGTAAAGATGGATTAAYGAGTCACTTGCTCCTCTCTGTCTTTGAAGGGATTGCTGTAGTTCAAGATCATTATCAGGTCTGAATGATTCCCTCACCTACAAGTGTACTTTACAACATRCACTGAACTTTGGAAAACAATGAAACTTTCCCTTTTTTCCCCCCCACTGTCTGAATGACATGTCCCCAGCRTGGCTATACAAACATGAGGTGTAAATAAGTATAATTTTGATAGAGATACCCAGAAGATAKTCCTTAAATAAACATTGGTAAACTTTACAAGCTGTAAGTATGACTTGAAATTATTAGAGGTCTTATAACTAGGATAATTGGATTGTCAATCAATGTGAAACAGCAGCCCAATTTTGATTTCTTTAAATTCTATCATTCTACTAATTTAATGAGTTATAGTACATTTATACTTTTAAATCTTCACAGGAACATTTGTGAAATTAAACTAGAAACAAATAAACATTTTGGCCAGAATAATTCCAGCTAAAACAGCAGTTTTGATTATCAGTTGGGTTCAGCCTTTTTTTCTTTAACTTGAAATTGCCAGCAGGTGAGAGTAATATTTGGCATATAGAGATKGTTTCAAAACTCACCCAGAGTTGGAAGCAGGCCTTTGGATCCCACATGTGTGTACACAGACAAAACATTAAAGTCATGCTTTTCAGCATAGAATTTCTCTTCTCTTTATTAAATAGCTCTGCTGCTTTGTCTACCTGGACATCTTTCTGATATGAACAAGAATGTGTTAAAGTAAATAGATGACAAGTGGCATCACTCATATCTCAAAGCAGACTTTTGCAGGCCAAGTGCATTTGTGTAGCCACCATCCTTCTGTGACCTACTTCTGAAAATATTAAAAAAGCTTTGCAAAATCAAAATTGTAAATATTCAGGACAAAATATAAAAGTGCATACTATACAGAGCATAATGCATGAAAAACTTTGGCTATGGGAATCCAGATATTCTGGTTTGTGAATAGAAAGTGATGTTGTTAAAAACATTTTTTTTGGAAAAGAAGAAAAATGGGCAGACTAAAATTAAAATAAAGAAAAAGAATAGCTAATTTCATTTTGAAGCAAATTTTAAAAGGTTGGTATTTCCATCAGTGCATGACTCTCCTTGACAGGCTAGTTCAAACTCCCAATCTATTTGCTTCCAAAACTCAAATATTTGAAAATTCCTTGGTTCTTGAAAATATTTARTCCAGTTTCAGTTAATCATATGACGACTAAGTGAATATTACCTTACCCATATTCTCATTTGAAAATACAAATCATCTAGCAGCTGAGAGCTGCTACTTCAAACTATAACACAATCTCATGAATTACTAACAATGTGATCTTTCTGTTCTGCAGGATGTTGAAGGATATTTGCCTGCTTTCAACAAGGGGGATTGTGAGAGTATGGCATATATAAATCAAAAACTTTCCAATGCTTTGGAGAACTTCATGGGAGCCTTGCAGAATACCAGCAGTGACAGCTGTGAATGCCAGCTAATGTTTGGGAACATCCAGAGACAACTGCAGATGTAAAGCCTYTCACATTTTGATACCCCAAATGGTTCTTCATCATTAGTGATGTTATTCTGTGCATGTCTGTGTTCTAAACCAAGTTATTGCAGGAGAAATACTGTCTTTTAAAATTTTGTTCATTTAACTTAAAACTAAGTGGATAAAAATGAACAAATTATTTAAGTTGTTTAGAATAACTGAATATTTCTAAAACCATTTACATTTATTGCTGAGCACTTGCAGCAGATCTTGCTGCTCCACCTCCTGAATGCTTTGGATCACAACTAAGAAAATTTTCAATTTCCTGTGACTTCAGTTAGGCAAAAAAATTTGATATCCAAGTTTTTATGTATACCTCTTTTGATATGGCTTTTCCTCTCAATAGTTGAATATCTTTTTGTGAAATATTAAACRTTCAGATAATTTCAGCAGTTCAAAGAGTTAGAAACACAGTATGGTGATTAGAAATGGATGTGATTGAACTCCAAACAACTTCTGATAGTTGTTATTTGTATGGGGAAAGCCATTAGATATTAAGTAAAGCTGCTACTACAGARTATTACAGATTTGCAATCAGCTAGAAGTAGACACTGTTATAATTGTTGCTGTACTGGTTTGACTGCTGGATTGTTTTCATAACAAGCTTGAATGGTGTCTGTGAATTACAGTAATAATACAGAAGWACTTGAGCCTACATGCTGCCCCTAAATACCATGGGCTTATGTCTAGTTTTGAAGGGAAAATATCTAATGTGCACATACTCTTTATTACTTAGATTATAATTAGATTGACACTTTTTTCATCCTGAACTGCACTGAATTGTATCTCTAGGTTTTAAAAATGTGTGTTCAGTAAAAACACATGGAAGTAAGATATTGTTAGACCTGTCCTCCTTCTTAAGCTACTTTGCTAGGGCCCTTAGTCATCATGGCAATCTATCTCTACATACGTATATATGTAGAGATACACAGGATATACCTGTGTATCTCTACATATACAGTCTCATATAGGCATGAAATATAATGATCACTGCACCATATAAATATCACATGAGAAGGTTTGTAGAGGTGCAGACTGAAGGCAGAGTGTGTGCACACAGAGCATAATGGGACCCTGTTGCCTCTTTTAGTTCAGTTTCACCATTTGTGTTAGTCTTTATACATTGAAATGCCAATGACTTGGTTGTGATGATTTGTGAAACAAAGGCTTGTCATTCCAGGGTGGCTGAAAATTTGGAGCTACATTTGTCAGAAAATCCAGTGGCAGCTTTYGCCAGCAACTTTGATCTTGTGAATGGTGGGTTCCAGTTTTCTTCACTTTCTCTCTAAGTCACTCTGGTGTAATTTTGTAGGACAATAACTGTTTCTTTGTCCTTCCAAATTCAAAGGGACACTGCTTATGGAGACTATTGACTCAAGGCAATGTTGTCACACACAGTGAATTGAATGGAAAGAACACAATCAGTAGGAAATTTAATTAATCAAATTGGTGCTGTTGATACTATTTTCTTTCTCTTCCAGATGTGAAAGTCAAAGATTTTGTGCAGAATATTACTCAGCTGAGGCTGGACATTGGTTCTTCTGTCAATATTTCTGAAGAAACTGTCAGTACTCTCTTGGAAGCCAGTGTCATTCATTCAGAGGTAAAAGATCAAGATGATGTGTCAAATTAGTGGGCCAACCTAYAGCATGGTGTGCTAGATGAAGCAAAGCAAGCTGTGTTGTTTGTGTGGAATCTTATATTTTCACTTATCTCTTCCATGTGAAACACTTTGGGAGTTTTAGGACTTTAAAGTAATAAWATGATGAATTAAGATATCGATTTATAGTAGCACTGCTCCTCTGGTCTAAATGGCACTGCTTCATTACTTTTAGCAGTGTTTTACCCTCTTATGCTGACACAGAATTGGAGCTTTGCTGTCTTGGCATTGTAGAAAAGATGAGGGTTTCAGGAGATGTAATTTTGTATTTTACCACCTCCACTCCTTGTGGTATGGAGTTGTCTTATGTATATATATATATATATATTTAAAGTTTCTTTGCGTGTTCCTCACTTCTTACATTATTTTACCACTGTCTTGCTTTATTTTTGCTTTGAGCTGTTCACTCTTGAATATTGTAAGTTTTCTGAGGGATTCTCAGGGAATGAGTGTTACCACTGGTTTTTCCTGTGATCCCAGTGATCTGTTGAAATCCTGAGAAATGCCAGGGGGCTAATAGATTCTGTCTGCTGGGAGTGTCTGCTTGGAAGCCGAGGGTACATTTGGTGTAAACTGATCAGCTCAGCCAAGCAGCCACTGGGTGTCAGTGCTGCTCCTCTCCAGAAACCATCGCAAGCTCGGTTGGTGGAAAGTGCAGCATTAAAAGGCAATTCAGAYCATCATAGCTACTTATAGATGATTTGTTCCTCTGCTTCTGTGGCAGCATGAGTGCCTTTATTGTTAGCTTGTTATTGTGATACCACTAAATGGCAATGAGAGAAGTCATCTGAAAGCAATTCGCTTAAATGGGATTCAGAGCACCTTTGATCCTTTGGAATAATAATGCTAATTGGCTGAATTGTCAAATTACTTTCCGTTCTTTTTTCCAGTCATATGTAGAGCTTAGCTATATACTCATGTTTCACTTTTGGATAACTATACAGCATTTTTTGTTTGCTTAGTGCTTAAATCCTCCCCCAGTCCAACTRGAGCAGTGAAARCCTCTGTCCCTTACTGATCATGAAAGCTGCACAAGTRCTTTTTAGAGCTATATTTTAGGCATGCCCATTATGTTTATTGTCTATACAGCCACTGTCTGATAAAGTAATGATAGCTATAGGCCCGTTGTAGCCTTATATTTCTGTGATTATATGCTACTACCATGCTGGCCTCTGGAACAGTAAGAGTAAACCTGGGAGTTTTTTGTGCTTATTGTAGTTACCCAAAATTTCTGCCACAATGTTGTGTGCTGGCCATGCTCATTGCCATGTGATGAAGTTATTTGAAATCACTTAAAATCTGTAACCTGAAGACTATAAGCATTCATTTACTGAMTGTAGGAGTTTGGATTAGCTCTGGTACTCAGAAAGCTGCAAAGGAAATTCAGAGGAACTTAACCTAGGGGATGAAACATAGAACATGTACTGTACTGAAATGGTGATATTCATGTGAGGCACATTTGAAATAATTYTCAAATTGCATCACAGTCAAATTTCTTCTCCAGCAAGAAGTCCAAGTTTCATCTTACACTGCTTGTAGAAGTATATTCATATTCYGTTCCCCAAATGCACACACAAAAAGGTGTTTCTTTAAATATATAGAAAGCCTTGTGCAATCACAAAGGCAAAATTCTGCTCCAGAAWAAAAATAAAAAAATTAGATTATCAAGTTTGAAAATAAAATGTTCCTAGGAATTAAAGAGTTAAAATGCATATCCTGACTGTCTTGCAGGTCCTCTCCCTGATTTATAGCAGCAAGAGATGCATTCAGTGAAGGGGGTAGAGGCAGACTTTGTCCTAAGCAGTACAATGGYGCTCCGTACTTTGGCTCCTACAGGCTCCTAAAAAACTTGAAATTTTTCTCAACTTGTTGAGAATGGGTAGCTAAGATCTCCTGAGAAATCTGGACTTCAATCACCATTATCCAAGATGGTTTTATTATAGTCTCACCCAAAGTCTGCTTAGGCATTTGTCTCTTCAGCTGCTATTAAATAATACTTTAAAGCAGTGTTTAATTGAGAAATGTGAGCTGGCTCAGAGTAGATGTTGTGCCATATAGGCATCCCTACGTGTTAAATTTGTGTGTCCTTTGAAAGAAGGAAGGACTGTATTTTTATATTTTGTTATTTTTGTTACTGTTTGATATTAGTGATTCACAGGTCTAGATTTTGATCTTCAGGTGTTTCTGCAGCAGAGGTGTATATCTGCTGGAAGGAGAATGCTCAGCATTGTAAATATGCCTGCCTATGGCATGARTGCTCAAGAAGGAATGATTGAACAGTGAAAAATGAGAGCAAATCTTTTTAAGAAATATACTTCAYCTTTTTATATGTACAGGGAGTACAAAATAAGAACATAGCAATCTGATATAAAGCTGTATGGTTTATTATTTCAGGTCTGTTGGTGCCTGCAAATTGTCATGTTACTRTGACACAAATTTTCACTTTATTGRCTATAAAAAAAGGTGATGCATTTCAGGGAGAAAAAAATTTAATACACATATGTTGTGATAGGTTCTTTACAGTGCCTTTGTGGTAGCTTTAACTGGAAGATGTGATGAAGAAGTACTTAGCCTGCTGCTAAAGCTGCCTGAAAACAATAGAACTTCCCTGGTAGTGGAAGAATTATGTTCTTTACCAGCAGTGGACTTGTATACCATGTTTGTATTGATTATACAAAATTTGAATGTACGTCACATCATTTACAAGGTAAGATGCTTTTATTTGAAGGTAGTATGAAACATACAGGTAGATAGATTAATAATTCTATTATTTCTTCAGATGTTCTTTCTCCATGAAAGCAAACAGTGGACACATGGCATTGTTTGTCTTTGACTTCTCAAAATACAGCAGTTGAAGAATGAGGCTGTGATCGATGCTTCCTCAGGAAAATTATCACTGWGGAGTTAATTATGAAAGCTTTGCAGAAAACACGGCAGGTCAAAGACATAGTTTTATTAATCTTTAGCAGAGTTGGAAGTTCATGCAATTAGTCACTTCATTATTTGTAAGAGTGGAAGACTGATCTGACATTTGAACTAAAATTGGCGTAGGACCTCACATCACAAGAATGAGAACTATTCTAGAGGAAGCATTCACAGCACTGTGGATGTACATGTCTGTAGCACAACTGTATTATCTGTACAACTGTAGATAATCTGGAATGTAGCATGGGTATTCAGTGAGATAATGGTTTTACCTGGAAGAGCAGAATTATTGAATGGGATACTTAGAAGATATTTAGTTCAGTTCTTTTGGGGGTAGTTGATTGACAGAACATAACATATAAGCATGAATAGCTGAAGTATACTTATAACATTGTGAGGAAGAAAGGTTTGTTCTAAAGCCATAGGGGTCTGGTTGTATWCTGTGTGCTCAGTTAAGCAGGTTAGACATAGAATTTTAAAAACAAGACAATTTCCCTCAATAGGTAAAAATATGAGAGGGGAAAAAAAAAGATTTTACTTCCTGAATAATCCGGAAACCTAGAAGGGAAAAAAAATTAGAAGAAAATAAAGTAGTGCTTATTCTGATGAGTGTTTCTACTCAACTCTATGGAAACCTAATCAAGTCCTAGCAAAGAGTATAAAATGTTGTCAGCTCATCCTAAATTACAATGGAAGTTCTGCTACTTTTTGAGCGCCAAATAAGATTTCTTTTTGTGGATTACTTTCATTTTTTGGCTTTTTTTCTATTTTTTTACTACATAATAGCTGGTGAAGGCTGAGAAGAAAATCAAGCACAGACATTATAGAAGGAAGACAAAGGTGGATAAAATAGACAGAGGAAGAACTGAAACTATATAATGAGATTATAGTTGTTTTATTATTTTGCATAGACATGTAACAATGAATCAGTTTGTATTATCATATCATCTRACYAATCCCCAAAAGCAAAGGCAACAGAGAGAAAATCCATAATGACAAATTTGCATGGTGGAAATAGCAAACAGCCAATTGAACTTAGGTCAAGTAGGTAATAARATGCACACAATTATTTTGGGCATGAAAAATTCAAAGGCAGGAAGAGTGTGGCAGCAAAGTTAGTTACCTTAGGGGTATATYAAGCAATAAAAGTGGTTTCTAGATTTGATTTACCTAACAAATTATTTTTAAAATATGAAATTATTTCATGGAACATTTTTAAAGTGGTGAAGGAAAAGTTCCCATTTACACTGAATTCTAAAAGGATAGAATATCACGGATCCCATTATCATCTTGTGTTGGAAAGCTCTCTTCAACTTGGCAGGTGTAAACATGTTCTCTGAATATTAATTTATGATTTTGCATAAGCCAGATAGAACATTAMATTACAGAGAACTTCTCTTGAGCTTAATCTGAGAGTAACTGGGGAGCATGTGAAAAGGAGTTTTGTTAAATGTGGTTTGTCGGAACATTGTATAATCGATTTTAGAAAAAGACTGAATTATTTTGAGTGTTTCATTGGAAAATTAATATTTGTTTCTAACTGGAATTTCCTGGGTTTATTTTTTTTTCTTTTTTCTTCTTTTCCAAGGTCCAGATACCACCTGAGATAGCCAATGTATTAAATATGCTGCTGGATGTGGTTTCTAGTATCAGTTCACTTCTCAGCAAAGTCCACCATGTCATGGAAAAGCTTCCAGTGTTCCTCCAGGGAATTCAAAACATTGGTGTGCTTGACATCTCTGTATTGCAGCAGGTATGCGTAGGTTTTCAATATGCAAAATTAATTCCCCTTGTGAGGTGATTAGRCAGGGATATGTGCTTAGTAAGGAGGCACACTAATAGAAATTATTTCCTAGAAAGTTGGGAATGCAGAGAAGCGTCCATAAACCCTAGGAAGATTCTTTTGGTCTCTTTCAAGCAGTCTGGTAATTCTGAGACTATTGATGTGCTGCTTTGGACATCTTTTTTTTTTTTTTTGTTAATGTATGAGATCCTAGTCTAAGTTACTTCAGTGCTTTAATGTTAGTCAACTGACTAGCATTATCATCAATTATCTCTGATTTGGAGATAGCTAGCCAGGCCTTTTCTGCTAATAGTGTTTTTTTGTTCGTTCATTTTTTTTTCCTTTAAGAGCAGATTATTATTTTGTTTTCAAGAAATAACATTGCTTTTAAAAAAGAATAGGAGTTCGAGATGGCCTATGCAGTTCTTCTATCTGCCATGTGTTTCTGTTTGTGTCATCTAGGGAGTTTGTATGATAGTTCTATTTGATGATAAGAAAAAAAAAGTGTCGTGAGGGTATTTCTTTTGTCCCTGTCTTTAAGAGCAATTGCTGTATGCACATCTACACAGSCAGCACAGTGGTGGAGATAATGTTAAATGAGCCATTAGAAATATTTCTRTCTCTGAGCAGGTTCCAGTTCCACAGGAAGACCTGCTGACCCCCATGGCCTTTTGGGTTTATTGTGCTTTCTGGAAACCTGAGGATTGACACTGGTTTAAAATTGCAAACTTCTAAAAGGTCCTGCAGTGGTAAACGGTGCAATCTGGTTTATTGCTAGAGGACAGAGTAAACACTGCCCTAAGTACTATTTTCCTGAGTGATATCTTTTCCAAGATCTTCTAATCTGTGTGATAGAGACATGTTGAAAAATGCTGTTCTGGTGCATCCATCAGTTTTGGTTTTTGCCTCTCTTTTTGGTGTAGCTCTTTGGCTGCCACGATAATGGCGATTTTCATCAGACACTTCAATTTTTTTCTGCTTTCCTTAAATTAGCTCTGTTTGTGTCTGATTTTCCTTCACGCAAATGAAATATTCTTTTTGGACTAAAATCCCAGAGTTTCTTATTTGAGAGACGAACCTCTCAAAAGGTGTTTAAAAAAAGTTTGCAAAGGAACAAATTGAACAGCAGAGGGCCATCTGCTCACAGTTTTTAGCTTTGCTTGATGGCCACCCCTGTTATCCCGTAATATACCATAGATTTAACCTGGGAATTTTTGTTCTTTTAAAATTCCTAACCCTTTTTGATCACTTTTTTGGACATAGTCTTTATTTTCTAATGATTTACTAAATCTTTTTTTCTTGTGAAATTGCTGGGGCTTTTTGGTCACCTAATATTTGTGGATGATTAAAATAATCAGTGCCTATTTCTCTTATTAATAAATTAAATTTTRGATTTCAAGGGTCTTCTGTCTCCATAACTTTTTTTTTAAATTTTGAAGGCTAATATATGCATAAGTGTCCTTTTTTTTGTGTTTAACTTGTTTTTTTTTATACTTTCCAATAAGATTTAATTATTGATTCTTTTTTGCTTCTTTTCTATGTTAGCCAGACTTGTGCTATTGAATAAGTGCTCCACTGAAGTGCATATATTGCTTATGCACTTCTCTGCTTAAATGTGTTCTTCTGTTTCCAAAAGAGTCCATCTTTCTGGATTTTTGTTTTCATGATTACCAAGAGCAAAGTAGTTCAGCAACACTAAAAGATTATCAGATAAAGAATGTAAATATTTTAGGATAAAATATGTGGACCTTTGTCAGAAAGACATTGAGGTTGATTTAAAAAAATACTTCTATAATGAAAAAGGTAATAAAGTAATTGTTGACTGTGCACATGGATTTGTGTTAAAGGAAAAATAAAAGGAAGAAATAACTTCATGTGTTACAGAGATCTTAAAGTTGA
This sequence comes from Alauda arvensis, assembly GCA_902810485.1. NCBI lineage: Eukaryota > Metazoa > Chordata > Aves > Passeriformes > Alaudidae > Alauda > Alauda arvensis. Next base: position 103,812 of record CADDXX010000060.1, read on the forward strand.
ATTGAAAAGGTACACGTATTGTAATAAAAGATGATATAAAAACTCATTATCCACCCATCAGCAGTAACTGGAATATGGTGCCAGATTCTACTGTTAAACACATGAATGAATGGATAACACTTCTGTTTTCAATCATGATTTTTGCTTGTGCTTTGCTGTTTGAAATTACTCCCTTCTGTTTTCATTCCTAAGTTTTTGGATGCTTGTCACTCATCAAAAGAGAAGCTACAGGGGACTTCCTGAGCTGCTGAATGCTGTTAATTGAGAGGTGGCCTCACTCTGCAATCCTTCTACTAACCTGAACACRTTCTCTATTGAATCTATCACTGCAGAACCACCTGTTGGGGTTTTAAATGAATAAAATTCTAACTTAGGTTTATTTGTGGCTAYTATGTTTATTCTTGTACCAAAAATGTTCTGTAGCATTTTTAACTTYTCTGGCTTGTCCATATGTTAGTGGAAGGCCAATCACAGTCCTTTGTTTTTCTAGGTTGAAATGACTTATTTTAGTATTTGTTTTTTGCTTTAGTTTTTTCTTTTAGATCAGGCTCTCAGTTCCTTGAGACAGCCTAGCATCATTTTTGCATGCTGGTTTAAGGCTAATCCTGAATGTCTGGAAGAAAAAATGTGTACACTGTTTGAGGGGAATTACAGCTGATGACTCTTGCAGCCTGCTCATTCTTGTCTATGCCTACTAAAATGACTTTCCTAAATTTACATTCAACTTTTTTCATAAACTACACACAATTTTGTCTCTTAGATGATTAAGCATGAGTGGTATACTGAGGTGGCATCCATTTTATAACTACTTCTCATTATTTCAGTTGATAAAGAAGATTTTGCACTGGTTATTTTTCTATTCAATTTGCTTTGAATTAGGCATTTGGTGTTTTGCTATATTGCATTCTGATCTTCTTTTCTCCTGCAATGCCTTCTGGTATTAAATGATAGGCAAATTTAAGCAATTTGCTTCTTTCAGGGCTCACAGAAATAACACTAATAACTTCTCTGTAAATCCTGCACTTTTTTCCTGTTAACAGGCTCCCTGCAGTATCTTCTTAATGTCATTTTTTTTACCCACCACTATTARTCAGTAATTGGATGAACGATGATTAATATTTTCTAGAGCAAGAACATTAATTGGTTGTTAGAGTTCACTTAAATTTGAGTCAGCATGCATCTTTTTTGTGGAGAAAGCACTTGCGCTCCCATGTAAATATGTTGTGTTGGTCAGGAATGATAACTTAATGCATTAAATWTTACTACTCAAATATTTTTTTGTCACTAATGTTCTCCACTTTAAAATTTGCTGTATATCTTGCCCTAATAAACATCAGAACCCGATATCTGTTATTTCCTGGATCATTAARCTACTCATTCTTGAGTATATGATTTTTCTACTTTTCAAATAGTGCCATTTAAATTTGATAGGCTTCTGAAAAACTGTTTAATCAAATCAGAAATTTTGCTATTATCCCCCCGATTCTGTTAATTTCACGACAAAAAAGACTTTGTTCTGTTTATGTTTTTCCCAAGAATTAGGAATTATCTATTCTCTGAATTTATTTCCTTTAGCCCTTTGGTTTCATCAAATTTTGAATTATCCTTAAGCTCTTTGCAGTTTTMTAGGAAAATTGCATTATTTTTTCACTTTCTTTCTCTCTAATGTAATGTTTCAGAATGCATTTTAGATTTATGTGCAAGCTTGTAGCCCAGCATGACTTTTAAGTTTCTTTTTCTGAGTGGCTGGTATTTCTATTCCATGTGAATYTGTTTTTCTTCACAATATTTTTTAGGCATACAGCTGTTCATTTAGGTCAGAWGCTCCTATGCTATGAGGTTTTTGCCTCCATTTGAAAATCCAGTTCCAGATAAACTTTTAGTCTTCCATATCAGCCTTCCTCTTCCATGAATTTGTTGCAGTGACTTGCTTAACTGATTAGTTTGTAAGAGGCTGGTTGTTTGGATTCATCAGTCTTGATTACAGCCCTACTTTGTACATTTTAAGCTAGATCAAAGATAACTCTTTTTTTTTTTGTGAGATCCATGCTACATATTTCTCATACTTTATCAAAACCAAATTTTAAGAAGCCTATCTTTTTGTGTCAGTGGATATTTAGTAGAAAGACAGTAAGTAGATTTAGCCTATTAGTGGCAGCTTACCCCATAAATATTCATTATTTGAGTTTCAAGTTATTTTGATTGGAACTGGAATTAATTAACATGTTTGTGCTCTTTGACTGAAATAAGCCTTATTTATCTCTCTAGTGCAAATAGTCACTRATAAAGATTCATAACCAATTTTATACAACATTGTGCATAAATAAAGTTCATTTCTCCAGTGAAGTTCATGCCAGTTCATTCAGGGGGTGTGGATGATTGTATTATGAAATATGGGTATTATTTATTTACTTTGCTCTGTGCTGAAACAGAATGCCGAAAGTAAGATTTTGGGAACAGCTAACACTGAGTTTTAAACAACACTTACTAATATTCCTCCAGGATTACTAAAGAAGCACCTGGCACTTCAATAAATGCGTTGATCAGGATAAACTGTTTCTAACAGKGCAATTTCCAAACTGTCTGTGATTATGTCTTTATGTAAAGTGCTCTATTACTTTGAAAATAGACTCTTCCATTTAAAAAAAAAGATTCCAACGACAAAATGCTAAATTTTTTCAGTGCCAAACTTGAGTGTTTTTTTCTACTTGCCAGTTGTGGAGTCTTCAAATGATGTCTGATAGCCTAGTTATGCCTTTCTTGACAAGCATCTGCAGCAGTAATGAGTATCAGRCGAGCCAGTGCACTCTTCAGTTGCACCACAGCAGTGTGGTGCCGTGCAGTTGTGTCCTCTTAGAGCTGTGCCACCTGTACATCCCTCCACAAGATATCACTCACAATCGAGCCCATTATTTGAAAAGTGGAGCTGCACAAAGGATGAGACTATTGTTGTTCTTCTTTCTTTTTGAATGTGGTGAATGATGGTGCTTAAGCYATAAAAGCAGTCAGATTGCTCTCTCTCCTCATTAGAAGTATGCTAGTCATGAACAAAYGGCAATAACAAATGCTGGCACGACTCAAGATGTGCAAAAACTGTAAGCACATCTAGCAAGTTAAAAGATGTACTTGAAAAATAAGCTTTTAGGGCATGTGCATCTGAATGTTTTATTCTTTTTTCTTATTAGCAACTGTCTTCACTGTAAATGTTCATAGCAAAATGGCTTTGTGACACAGGAATAATCTACCAGAAGTGTTCATTTTGTGAAAACTGGCATTGGAATCCGTGTATCTGTAGTCCAATTGTCTTGATATTTTCATTCCTTTTCTGCCTAGCTGCTACACAGCATTTTTCATGTTTCAGTGCAGTACATCATGCCACTGTCTTTCATTGAGTGACAATTAAAACTACATTACCTTTCCCCATAAGAGCAGTGATCAGAAGAACAGAAATGATCACAGCAGGCCCTCATCCTAACAGGCTGTTTCACCAGCCTAATTCCGCCAATCTCCTTAGATGTTGATATTGACAGAACACCAGGTCTACTCCTTGAAACTACTAAAAGCAGCTTTGATTCACCTGTATTTTTATTCATTTGTTCTAGTTTTTGCAAGGGGGGCAGTTCAGAAGTTCAGCTGTTGGATCCCTGGAGTCTGTAATCAAGGCAGTGTGTAGAGAAGAATCTTCATTTTTCAGCAATGCAAAACTGTTCATAGACATGCCCAGAATCCTGGGACTTTTGGAGGATGATATGGCAAAATATGGCATTCCTGAAGACTCAAGTAAGAAAAAAAKATCTATGACAAGCTGCAGTAAGAATTCAGAATTAAGAGGAGTTTTTCCCACTTRAATGGAAATGTTTATATACCCACTGACATCTCACTCACATCTCACTGACACTGCCATCTTGAGTACAAAGCGTTGACCAGTTAAAGTTGAGTGGCTATGAGATAATTGTGGGTGAGACAGAAGAGATAGAAAAAAACAATCTTTGAAAATAATGCATAAGAGTATTCCTGTCTTGGAGACATTTTAATTAACATTTTTAAAGCACTTGGTATTAARAAATGTATCCTTGAGATACAAGATTGTGTTCACCAAAGGAAGGCAAGCAGCAATAAATTCTCAAAACTGGGGTATTATTGAGCAGTAAAATATGCAAACGTTCCAGAGAAAATGAGTTTTTTAATGGTTGACATTCTTATTCTGTTTGTCAAGTGCTCAGAAAAATCCCTTAGCTCTCATAMAGTTTCACCTTTGCTCCCTTTCCTTAATACACATTTGACTTACCCTGATTAATTTTAATATTGTTAATAATCTTATTAGTGCCTCAGGTGGCCCTGTGCAAGAGAAGAATRCAATGATAGAGGGTCACTAGGGAAGCCTCTGTCATCTCTTGGTTTCCACAGGCAGAAATTGTTCCTGGCTTGGCTGGGACCCTTGGGAGGGAGCCAGAGCTCTGCTTTGGCCTTCTCACTTTTGGGATGTAGCTGTAAGCAGGCAGCTCTGCTTTTCTTTCCTGTTGGAAGAATGAAGTCAGCTGGATAGCTGATTAGACAGATTGTTTGGAGCTTATTATCTTTAAAAGCTGTTTAGGCCAGAAGCACTATTTCTTGATCTTTTTTTTTCAAGCTGTCACAACTCTGCTGTGCTGTGAGACCTTTTTTGCCATAGGACTCTGAAATATTTAAGGCATCAGTCAGTTCCAACATTTCCATGAGTGAATTAATACTGTTGTCCATATTTTACAGGTTTGTGTATGGGGCAATGGAAAATGATAACTAAAAAAAACCCCTGAAGCCACAAAAAGTTGATTCATACTGCTTCACAGTGATTAGCTTGTATTTTKTGTATACCAAACTCTTCCTAATGAAGATCACAGCAAACCCAGATTAGCAAATCTTCTGTGTCCTTAGTCTATTGACATTTCTGTTTGGCCACCTTGTAGCCTCTTAATTATTTCTTATTGTTTAGAAARGATTGTGTTAGTAATGATTGTTTCATTCTAGAAAGTAAAAATTTGGGCAAAGAACTGGCCTTTTGTAATGAAACATTTTTGACACTCCTTTCTTTAATTTTTGTCAGGAATTTAAAAGATTTTGGCCTAGTTTTCCATTATGTAAAAAGACTTGTCTTCCTTGAGGAGTTAATGTCATTTTTAAATATTTCTTCAGAGCACTAGAAACAGGATATTTTGAAAACACTTGTAATAAATAATAAAACTGTCCAAAAATTCGAATTGGGCATAAAATTTTAAATGTTTCTTATAGGAACATATTGCCTTTATATGAGTACAAATGTAGCGGGATATCTTGGAAACTGTTATTTAGATCCTAGTTCTGAAGGACATACCCCAATGCATTAGTAGCCCCATGTGATGTAGGCATGTGGTTTTTTTATTAAGGAATGGAAAAGACAATTGAGTAGATTTTTCAAATCACGAAGTTAAGTGTCATGACAAATTTTTGCCTGTCTTTTTTGTGGATTCTTGTAAGATTATACAAAAAGAAAAGTCTGTATTTGTTAAGGATTTTGTATATTYCAACTTATAGGGATCCAAAACTGCAGAGCAATGGAGGGTATGAAAGGAAATTTGTTTTTTTTTCTTTTAAGGTGACTCTTCCCTCTGAATTGACTTTTGTAGGCAGAGGTTTTGCATATGTCCTTCTGCTCTAAAATGAACTAACATGTAGGATAGATGGGATTCACAGGCTGCTTTTCAGAAATGTGAGAACTGTTTAGATGCCTTTTTTTTTATGCAGTGTTTAGATTTCTGCATTCTTAACACTGTCATAGGCTGTGTTTAAACAATTGCTATAGGGGTCTGTACTGATTGCCCAGTGGAAGTTGGATGSTGTTGTTACCAAAACACTGGGAAAAGTTTTTGGCATGGTGCTGTGGTAGACTCKAAAATAAGACTTAAGCTTTTACTTGAATAAAAATATTTCAGTCTCACCTGTGTCATCTGTCTTAAATGTGAGTCTGTCTGTATTTTTGCAGCTCCTTTYTGCTTGAAGCTTTATCAGGAGATTTTGCAGGCTCCTAATGGGGCTTTGCTATGGACTTTCCTGAAACCTTTATTGCATGGGAAGATACTGTACAATTCAAACATCAACATGATTGACCTGGTGATGGAGAAGGTGAGTATCAAAAAACGCCACTGTTTCTGTGTATTGATTTTGTCTTTGTAATTCATTTTAAAGGTCCACTTCTTTCAGGGTAGGCAGAAGCAATTGGATAATTGCCTTTCAGAAAAATAGATCCAGCCTGCTCCTTGAGGTCTCACCTGTTTCCCACTTTAAACTTAATGCTTCTCTTAACTTTTATCCTACTTGTTACAGTGGTTCAAACCCAGTGTGAAAAGCAGGATTTTTCTCAAAGTCCTTTAAACCGTGTGTAGAAAGATTAAAAAGAACATGTAAGCAGAAGTGTCATGTGAATTGGGCTGAGTCGAGGTGTAGGGTGCACATATTCTAGGGAAGCTTTTGCCTTCAGCATTTTCTTATCATGGGAACTGTAACAGGACAGCATAGAGGCCTGTGGGAAAGGATGTCCCTAGGGAAGAAAAGCCTATTTTTAGGGAGTCACTGAGCTGAATTAAAAAAAAAATAAGAAATCTGTAGTTCATCCTTACCAGTTGTTTGTAACACCAGTAGTTGAGTGACCAGTCATWTCTGAGGTGCTGTATGTGTGGATGCTGATGGTGGTATTCAAGAGTTTTACTATCTCTGCACTTCTGCTGTGGTTGGGGTTCTGCCTTGAGTGTGCTTATTGACAATGACATATTTCTTCATGCCTAGCTTAGAGGTATTTCTAGAAAAAAAGGGTTTACGACTTGTTTTAGGTTTCTCTGCAAATCTTGCATTGATTTTCTAAACATATGACTTTCACTCTGCAATTTTAGTTGTAGCAAGAATGGGAATTTGGAAAAAAAGAAGTTGCTGTTTGTAAGTGGTACACAAAAAGACCATAATAACTTAAAATGTGATGGTAACTGTATTCTCTGTTAATTGAAAGCTTTGTGATATTCTGATTGGTGTTCTAAAAAATAGTAATTGGAAAAAAAGGATTCAGTGATTTCATATTTTGCAGTTAAATAACTTAATTTGGGGAACATCAGTTATCGCTCTAGAGTACAGCATAATTAATTTAATTTTTTTAGTAAAAATAAAGCTGTTCTTGATGTTTCTAGATAGAAATTCTATAAAGAATGAGTTATAAGAAATGATAAATATTACATATCTTCTTGAACTTATATTCTGTGTTACAATGACATTTAGAATATAACACTTAAAACATTTCCATATTATTTTTTCCAATTAATATGCCAAACCTCCATTCTTAAAAACAGCTGTAGGAAAGATGAATATCTTCACATACAGTATATTCCCCCACAGACATTTTAGTGAACTCTGGACTGAGTAACACTGTTCAGGAAGAGGTTAGCTTGTGGGTTGTTTTTTTGGGTTTATTGGTTGATTAGTCGTTGTTTTGGGGGTGGGATTTAGTGCTCTGRAACAATACAAAGATTCYGGTAGAAACTCTTATTCTGTTTATRTATTTACAGGCTTGTAAAWGTTCCATCAATTTATTCAGAAATTTCGGTAAATACACTCTCACTCCTCTTCCCAGTCCTGTATATCTAACAAGCAATTATGAATGGGTATCTGTTTATGTGTAAATATGAAAGGAGCAGGAAATTTTCTTGTTTTTATTASAGAAATCTCTCAGCTATTGCTTGARCACAAACAAAGTTTAAATGCAAAACATTGTCCCCAGTGTCTCAAATGTCGCTACTAAACCTTAACCGTTACAAGCCTGATCTCTTACTGAAATTGGAACAGTTCTAGTTTCCTTTAGATTGTGAGGCCACATCACCTATTTACTAGAAGAAAAAAGTAGATTACACTTTTGAAGAATACTGATGTTTGTATAATCTGGCATATTCTCTAAGTTTTCCATAGGGACTATTAAATTTCAGAGTGTATAATTGACTGTTCTTTGATAAATTGTGAAGTTGCTGGGTTTGAGTTTCAGAGAAGGCAGCAATTCTACTGTGTGGGGTGATGGTGGTGACAATCACAGAAACAGGCTTTGGTGATGACTGAGGGTCAAACAGTTCAGTGCCAGCTGGAATCCTGGAGTTCAAAGGCCATTTGTGATGTGTTTGATCTTTGTTTTCACAATTAAGGTTTTTTTCCACAGATGAACTGACCTTAAGGAAGTATTTCTTATTTCAGAAGGTTTTCAGACTTGATCTTATATTCAGCAATCACTTTTGAAGAATTTTCTGCTTATTCWAAAAACTTTGGGTTCAGGCTTGCCAGGACTTAGCTGCTTTAATATCTCCACTTGCATTTTCAGTTATATGGATTCCTAGTATTTATTGTGCCTGTGGTGAGCTCTGCATCAACAACTTCTTCCTCRCTTGCTTGTTCTTCTGCTTCAGACTGTGGCACCTTCTGTTTTAATAGTCTATATTTTTATCTCCCAGCTGTAAATATTTCCATTCTCTATTTACTACTACTTTATTGTAATTTATTATTAGTATAAAAAATTAAAACTTACTKAGATTTCAGAATTATTAGTCTGCAGTCTTCTGGTTCCCCTAGTGTTTTTATAAATAGCTTTGCATTTGTTATTTTCCACTTCCTTCATAATAAGGGAATATTAATCAGAGGGTTACACTACAGTGAGTAGTTCAGCTATTTAATCATTGAATACTTTTGAAATTCTTGGCTGAACMCACTTTTTTTCCTGGAAACTACTTGTTGTTCATTTTGTGAAGTTGTATGACTTTTTCACTGCTGCTTCAACTGAGGCAGATTCTCCAAAGTGTTCTGCACAGGGAATGCTTCTGACACTGGAACTTCCCAAATGACTACGGTCATGAATGAAAAAGCAAAACCACTTTCAAACTAACTCCTTTTTTTTTTTTTTTTCCCCAGGATTTGTTTGGGTTATTTTTTTCTTATTTAAATGTAACCTTCCTTTGAAAGGAAGTTTTCTAGTGGTTTTCTGCTTTGTGATGTGTGTGCATATATACATATATGGTCTTCCTCAAATCTTCACTGATAGGCAGTAATTTGCATTTGTTCAGTTTCCTCTATGCTGCCTTAGACACTGTACATTCTGCACACAAATTACCACTTTGCTACTTTTAATTYCTTTCAAATAAGTGCCTACCTTATAGAAAGTTCATCTTTTCCAAAAATCCATACTGCTGCAGTAATTTGGTTGTTTGTTTGTATTTTGTGTTTTTGTTTTTTGTTTGTTTTTTTAAATAAGGAGGTGAATACAAGAACATTGTAGTTACTGTAGCTCTTTGAAAACAATTTCAGCACAAAACAAATTATTACTTTGTGTTGTTCAGAATCAAGTTAAGAAGCACTGAGCTSTACTGAGCCCAGATCTTACAAGCTGCTTGGTATAATAACTTCTAGTGGTGTCTGAAAGTTTGATCTCCTTGTGTCCTGGTGTGACCTGTGGTTGCTCTGTTCTGGGGAGAAARCAATATCCCAGACTGCCTGTTTGCCTCCCTTGCAGCCTTCCTGTTTGCCTCCCTTGCGGTCTCCTTCATCTTGTCACCATCATGCCCGGTATGAGGGTTCCAATCCACAAGGTTTCTGTGTTACTTCTGACCAGAAGACTTTATTTAGTCTACTTGACAGCAGATTTAGTTTAACACTTAGGATCACTTTTTCTTTAATCCTAATGAATGATCACTCTTAAAAGTGGAACAGGGAAACAAAATTACGTGCAAGGTCTCTTTTGGGGCATTCTGTGTTACAGAGAGGAAGAAAGAACCACCAGAAATTGTTTTCTCATGTTGTGGTAAGAGTGGGATTTTGAAAATGCACTTAAAATAATATGCCAGAAATTGTATACTTTCAACAGGAATTATTGCTAAAAGTGTGGTCCCAAATTGGAGTTTACAACTCACTGCAGACACTCTTTGCTGGAAAATGTCACAATTTTTATCATAACAACTATGCTGGATTGTTCTAAAATGYGCTTCTGTGACTGATAACACCAATTTAAACAAAAAAATACTGCAATATTTTCTAGTCTTGAGTATATTTGTGATCTGTTTAAAACAGGCTGGAAAAGAAATTGCTGGTTGTTTACTAAGAGAGAAATTGTAACCTGTGTTTGACTGGGACAGAAAATATTTTGTTTTACTCAAGTCTTYCCCGGTGAGAATATTTTGAAATAGACTGATTGATCAGTTATATTTATTGTCCAAACTGTGCTTCCAAATTTCAGTTTTRTTATGTMCTCAGTCAAACTAGTTTGAATAAAAGACCCACAACTGAGAGGCTTTCTTTWGAATATGTCCTAACTGTATTTCTTTTTTCTGTCTTTCCCAAACACCCCCATGATACTCTCTGAAAAAGACACTATAGAATAAAGAAGTCTTTTATGATATTCCAGGTGGGAAACATAAGAGCACAGGAAAACTTTGATTTGMTTGGTATTGAAAGAAATACTTTTAATTTCTTAGGTTAAAAAAAAAAAAGAAAACATGGATATTTTTACTGCTGGATTGGAATGGAAAGGAGCTGCAGAAGAGCTRAAGCATGCCAGTTTTTCTGTTTCTTAAGATCTACTGTGCACACATTTCACTTCATTTGTTTTCACGTATTTTTTTTCACAGGCTAATTTCACTTTTGGTTTTGTGGAACACTTGAAGATTTATTCTGAGACATGGCTTAGGATGTCTGAGGTTTTCAAAACCAGTGGAAATGTTCTCACAGTCTCAAGACTGCAGGTTGGTGAACTGTGGRAGATCTTTCTATTTTCCAACTTTTTGCTGTTTGATCTAGACAGTATTTCTATACATGCAAAACCACCCATATATCTGACTTCAGRTTTAAAAAGAGCTGAAAAAGAGGMAGATTAGCTTTAGRTTATGAAYCTACAGACTGATGCTGAGAAACTTCTGACATGAAAACACTTAAAAGCCATGTTGCCTCACTGTCTCTGGTATTGCTCCAGTATCATTGAACAATAGGGGAAATAAAAGGGCGTTGGTACTTGTTTGTTCATTGCTTAAGTTTGCCAAAAAATGTGAAAATGATGAGCAAAATGAAAAAAAACTGATGAGGGAAATATTGACTATAATAGAGACTTTTTTTTTTTTGCTGGGGTTTTTCCATTCTACTTATTTATGCTTTCCCCTGTTTGCACTCCTAAATCTCTACCCCAGCCCCCTGCTATTTATTTGAAATGTGGGGCATTAACCTGTTAAAACAGAAAGACCAAAGACATGGAGACACTAAATTACTTCTCTAGTGTCATGCAGGAAATCTTGGTGATGGAATTGAGCATTTGTACATATGTATATTTTGTATTTTCTTAGAGAAGATAAACCTGAGATAACACCTATCACTTTTCRTTTCAGGAAGTACTGCAAAACAACTTTTTAAAGCATTTCATAGAAAGTAATTTGGATATCAACACGGAAAAACTCCTTAAAAAAATGCAAGCATATGGTATGTATGAAAAGGAAAAGTAACATGTAATGGTTAGCCTTGTTAGACTTCAACTTAGAACTTAGTTGAAATTGAATATTTTACTTACCTCAGTGATAATAGCAATTGTAGTATATAATTAACTATAGATAATAGTAAAAAAAAGTAATAAGAGACTTTGCCCTTTTTAGTTAGTCTCAAATATAATTGCCTTTTTTCAGTGACTGGATAATTTGAATTTCAAATATTGAAACAATATTGGTAACAAGTCAGAAGTGGGAAAGAATCATGGGAGAGTCTCAAACATATCATCCATGCTTAAAAGGAGTGAAGGGAGATATAAACCTAGTAGCCACAGTTCCATGAGGTAGAAGTATATTTTTGTAGTAAATTTGAAGGAAAGAAATAGAAAATGAGATTTAGTACAGTGTGTTTGATCAAAAAATAATTGAAAAATATATGTCCAACGGTCAGTAAGGAAGGTACATGATCATTAAAATGCTTGCCAGCATGTGCCAGAAGGAAAACTATGTACATGGAAGCAGATTCCAATGTTTTCAAAGAMAAGTTTGTAATTTTGAGAATCAGAAAGAGAGAAAAGTGGGATAAAATGCAGTAACAGAGAGTGTGACATCATGGGAGCAGGGTACTTCCTGGAGGAGGATTGTGGAAGAAAGGACAGATCTGTGTGGTTTCAGGACAGTGACTTTTAGGATAATTATGAGCCAAACAGGAACCTGTTCCAGTTGCTTTCTGGAGGAGGGCAGTGATGAGCTCTCAGGTACCCCTGCAGAGGGACTTTGTGACCCTCATTGTTTTGAAAGAAATTACTTCACAGAAATGTAGGTCATTAAGTCTGCTTTACAGTCAAAGAATTAAGGCTACAGCTAAAATAAATAAATGTACTTGAAATACAGCTTTTATTGGTTTTCAGTATCTGTCTCTAGGCAGGAGATGGACATAATCCATGGTGGCTCCTGAGAGCTTGCAAATGAAATGTGTTCTCAGTCTTAACTTGTGCTACTGCCCTGAGCTGGTGCAGGCACTGTTGGTGTGAGCTGGTGTGCCTTTTCTTTAGCAGACAGGTTGTGAGATTTAGTTGAAATTGGAATAGCTTTGAAGGCTTTCTTTGAAGACTAGGAGTAGCTGTACATGCTTCCAGTAAGAAAAATGGCAAATGGCATCTGGAATTCAAACTGGAAAGCAGCTGGTCTCTGTCCTCCTTAGGTAATGGACTCAAATTTGAATCTGCTTTCTCTTCAGATGATTTTTCTTAACCAGTGAACTGCTGGCTGGTCTGGGTTGGGCACAGCTCACCCCTCAAGGTGAAGATGGATCATAATACAGCTAAAAATCAAGCCCACAGAATCACAATCTTAAATTTCAGGGAATGCTGGAAACATTGCTATCTCAATCTATTACTTGAGTAACAGCTGGATTTTGTTTGTGTGRACCTAACACTGAGAACTACATGATAGATTATGGAACAACAATATTCCATTAAATAGATATCATGATCTCTGGAATTATCAGGTCCATCTCCACTAACACAGACAACATCAATGAAATCTGTACCTGTATTTCTCATGCTATAGCTTTTTTAACAGAACTAAAGAACATTTGAGAATATGTACCAAATGGTTAATAGTTTGGATAGTCAAGACAAAATATGACTTAAGTACAGTGGCTTACAAAACTAGAATTTTTTTATTTTAAGGGAATACAGTTGATGAAATTATCATTGCATAAAAACTGAAAATCAATAGGGGCTATAGATCACAAGAACATTTATGCTTTTGTGAAACTGATCTCTCCAAAGTGCCAGAGCACTCCTCTGCATTTATTACACTTCTTTGTATAGATTCACTTGGTTGTTTTACTTCTTGAAAAATGATCTRCACTCTTATTTTTCCTAGCTTGTTTACTTTTTTCATTTTATTAGACCATATTCATGTGTAACTTAACTGTAAACCTCTGTTATGYTTTTTTTTCAAAAAATTTCATTAATCTTATATTGCATCTGCTGCTTAGACCTTGCTTGCATCCAATTAAAGCCTTGAATATATCTGTGTTTCTGGTTTTACCACTCACAAGCTTTTTGTATTTTCATYTAAAACTCTGGATGAAAATCTCCTGATCCTACGATTCTGTCTTCTAACTAAAGCAAATATTCCCTTCTTTTATCACATCCACATTCTCMTACATATGACTTGTAATTATCCGCAAATACAAGGTGCTTGTGTTTGTAACTTTTCCTATTTCTCTACAATGAAATAAAAAAATCTTAACAGACTTAGTGGTGGTTTTATCCATGCTCCTCTTGCTGTAAAGTATCCTGGATAGAGTGGATAGATGTAGAACTCTTCCAATGTCTCTATAAATTCATCATGCTTCAAAACTTTGCAAGGGTAACAATTTCTAAAACTGTTAAGTAGGAATTTGAACTCTCAAAATCTGTCAGAGTGACTCAGGTGGAACAAGGTAAATATTTAGGCTGAGGGCTTAAAAACTTGTGGTTTTCTTTTTAATCCCTTGATTTTCTAAGCTGGCTGTGTGTGGGCATGGCAATTGTTTTCCCCTATGCTTGCTTTGCAGCCCAGCAACTTGCAACGATTTCCTACAGATCTTGTATAAACCCTGTCCCACTAGAACCTGTGAGCTCCTTGCTAGGCACAGTCCTTACAAACCTTCAGGAGGCCTGGGAGGCATTTGTGCTGCAAGTCTGTCTTTTAAATTCTTACTTGCTGAGTCTCTCTCTTGCCCTTCTGTGATTTCTCACAGACATGAATTTTTTTTTCTCACTATCAAGGACTCTCCCTTACAAAGGGCTGCACATGACTCTGTGTATAGCAGCCAGGGGGATAAAAAAACAAGACCAAAACAAGCAGCTTTCCTTTGTGCTACCCCTCTGCTGCCCTCATTGTAAGGAAATAGTTTTGTGTGTATTTAGAAGGCAGGAAACAAATAGCTGTAATGCCAGCACTGAAAACTGTGCCATCAACCAAACCTTCTGATAGCTAGAAACTCTCTTCTTATTTCTGACTTAAATTTATTTATTCCTGATTTATTCCAATTTATTCTTCCAGCAACTTTTTATTTTTACTTAAATAGTGCTTCTACCAATTGGTTTTACATACACCATTTGTATTTCCTCCCCAACTTAATGATAGGTTAAACAAGCTGTGTGGAAGATGAGGGCTGACTTGACTTATAACAAAACATGATGGTAACAGTGAACACAATTTTACCAAGTTTTTCATTCATAATTGCTACATTTATAAATGGGAAAAAATCAAAGTCATCAATTCAATAGATCTTGATTTTAAAATGTCCATATAGATTGCATTTTTTTCACTAGCTACAAAAAATTTTGTACSTAGTTTTTTTGTAGGCCCCCTTCAGGCCACAATAAGTAAGATCTGGAAGGTGACATAAGGTCTGTMTGGAGCCTTCTCATCTCCAGATTGAACAACCCCACCCAACCCTCTAAGCCTCTCTTCATAAAAGGTAATGAATATAGGGCTATATATAATTACATACACATATATAAATATATATAAAACCCCTGCCAGTCGAGCTTAGTATTAGGAATATTATCTTCTCTCTGATGCCTTTTTTCTGGTATTAGAGAGAAGAKAATATTCCTAGCATCAAGGCAGCATGGGTGTTTCCTTTATTGTCCTCCTCAAGGATAGCCATAAATTTATAAGACRTTTATTATCTCTATTTGGTTATGGTTTCTCTCAACCTATGAATTCACCCTGTCATTGTTTGTCTATTTTTTGAATTCTAGACTGTCAGTTCCTCTGCTTTTTCTCCTCGTGCACTTTACCCTTTCTCACTGTTAATCATGCCTCTTCTTCAGACTGCTTCATACATTTTCCACTTATCTGCCTTCCTATTGTAATATTTCCTGTGCTGATGCTGAGTAATGTCTATGATGCTAGATTTGTCTGTCACCACTGTTATCATAGGAGGTCATCACCTGTCCTTTTTAAAGCCTATATCTTCAAGTGAGTGTTGAAAAATTTAAGGTAGAAATTTGTGGTGGATGTTTTATAGCATTGCTTATTACCTGAGAAATTCAGACCTTTTTATTAGATCTAGATGGGTTAAGATTGTTTCTAGATCATGCTATCCCTCTAATTATTGTCTCAAACGTAAGGATATAACATTATTCCTACATTCTCTACCAATGGATGATGATTTGAAGTCCTCCAAAGCTTGARCTTTTTTAGAAGCCAGGTTTTGATTGAGGTATATGTTCATCTTGGATCCCCATAGATAAAGTAAAAATGAAGAGGGTATTAGGCTTTTTTCAGATGCTTTTAAGTGTAGGACTCCTGTCAAAATGCTTATGCTCTATACAACAGGGTTCTTGAAATATTCACATTATCAAGGAGAAAAGAACTGGATAATATGTTGCTAAATGAGAGATTAATATCTATTATGATGTCTGAAGTACAGTAATTCCCTTGTATTTGTGGGAGTAGTTATGAAAACATAAGAAAAGGTTAGAAGTCCTACAGCTTCAAGAATGTGGGCTCTTTCTAGAACTTGTTACATTTTTATTCCTCTGAAATTCAAGAAAAGTAGTAGCTGAGGGCTTGTAAAAGCCACTGAAACATGAACTGTATTTCCACAAGTTCACACTAAAATGTCTATTCTTTTTAATCTTTTTTTTTTTGAAGACAAAAAGGATTCACCCCTATAGGATGTGCAAGTGACAGCACACCTTTAATGCTCTGATCATTAAAACTAAGCAAGTCCAATTTGTTTCCTCATCTCAGAAACTATGATGAACAAGATGCTTAACAGCCCAGCAAGTAAACAGATTGACCTGTTGACACAGCTTGTTGTAAATATCTCTTCCTGTGTGCTACTGGACCGTTTCCAGCCTTTTGACTCTATAGAGAAATTGGAGGAGAAGGCCCATGAACTCATGCAGGAAAACAATCTTTTGGCTAGTAAGTACCTTCTGTAAAATGCATTTTTACAGAAAATGTCAGACTTTGCAGTTGTTGTCTGTGTTTATTGATAAAGTAGATTAAGGTTTCAAAGCATGCATTAAATCACCTCTAATACAGTCAACAYAGAGCACATTTGAATGCTCTAATGYAAGCTGGAAAAACTAATTATATTGTTTTAACTTTGGAATGGCCAAATGAATCCTTGGAGTCTCTTATTTCTATCAAAATATTTAAAAGAATAGTCCTAAATATTTAAAGAAGAAAAAGATAAAAAATGTGGAATACTGAGGAAACTTGACAAGATGACCAGGTCATCTAATTTATGTGCTTTCAAAATTTATTTTTATATTCTTGACTTTTGAAAAAGGAGGAAAGAAAGGGATTTTGTTAAGATTTACTCTTAAATCAACACCTCAGAGAAATTAGTTTGTTTATTCAGAGTAAATAAGCTCTTAAGGAATTTATTTTCATCCTTGGGATTACACTTTTTYTCCTTTTCCTGCATGATATGCTTATTGCTGAGAACAAATTAATTTTAAAAGGCAAGAATATATTTCCTTATTATACACACTTGTCTTGCAGAAAATGCTGTACGTTTCATATAGTGTTTCCAAAAAAGAGGCCCACTTAAATCTATAAAAAGTGTTCCACTTTTTCCCAYTGTTGTTTTGGGGTTTTTTTAATCCCCCTTATACCTGTAAGTGTATGACAGAAGACATGAGAAAACACTTTTAAAGAAGGAAACTGTTCAGTCTGGAATCCCATGCTCATTTTGTGATCTGCACAGTACCCTGGCAATTGCCAACCTCTATCAATATAAAACAAACAGGCCATAGCTTGAGACAAGAAAAATTGCTCAGGAGTACTTTGGAAAAGGAAAACTGTTTCTCTTTTCAAGGAAAGAAATGGATAGATACATCTTGGCCCTTCAGAAAATTGAATTATCAAATTCTAGTTCCATTTTTCTTCCACTTACCTAGGGGAAGGCTTATATGTTAATACAGGCTAAGACATTTTGTGTGAGTATTTTTCAGTGCTCTGCCCTTATTATCTCTTCACATTATTAGAGAGACAGAAGATGGCATTTTAAGGAACCTGGCATTTTAAGGAACCTAATGTGTCCAACATGTCAATGTTACATGCTCTGATGTAGGCACASATTCTTTTCTATAGAAAGATGTTAAACTGGAATAAAATTTTCCTTTCTTTTTTGGTGGTCTTCAGAGCCTTCATAACTTCATGAAATGTCTTAGAAAATAATTTTTTTTTGTGTAAATGGGAAAATGATGTTGGCCATTTGAAAGAAATCAAGTTTGGAGTAAAATAGTCTGTATTTTATTAACTTTCAGATAGGTAAGATATCTCTTCCTTTTCCAAAGGAAGAAAAGGGCAACATAACATTTAGCATTTATCCAGAAGTCCTAAGAAGTCTGGGTCATACAAAAAGAGAACACAAGCAGTTTCATGTATTTATCTTCATCTTTACAGCTACATATTAAGCTTTCGTCTGTTTGGTTGAGTTTCCTTTATACAGAACTAGAGAAAACAAACATGTGAATTCTGCTGTGCTAAACTAGAAATTCTGCAATTGACTTGAAGATTAATATCAGAGCAAATTTTAGTGGGTTGGTACTGTTTACTTTGTCATCTACTTATGGAAGCTGTTATCCTTTGATGCACAAATTTTATGGCTGCTGCTTTTACTGTGGAGCTTATATCAGTCCCCAAAAAGGGCTAAATGTGGATGCAAACAGAAAACCACAGCTCAAAAAAAGACRAATCACCTCAGGTAAAAATGATTTTTATGAACCCATTTATCATGTGAATAATATTTTACATTTCATATTCATGAATGTGAAAAATGTGTCTCTGAAACCTGTTGGGCTTGGGATCAAGAAAGTTTGGAGGCCTGCCCTGACAGATTAATGCATCCTAGATCAGATGATAATTAGCCAGGAATTAGCTATGGAAATAGCATAAATTACATAAGCTTAGTTATGAAGCTTCCTTTCTTCTTGTGTCAGGTATCATCTTCCATACMCCAGAGGACAAGAAGCAAGATTCTAGCRACCTCCTTCCAAGACACATTTCATACACMATTAGAACCAGTGTTCTCTACAGCATGAGAACAGATTTGATTAAAAACCCATCATGGAAGTCCCATCCCCACAAGTTGCCAACGGATGGGTTTAAATACAACCATGTCTTTATTCCTCTTCAAGACATGATTGAACGGGCAATTATTTCAGTGCAGACTGGGACAGACACCTCCGAGACAGCAATTCAGGTGCAAGCCATGCCTTACCCTTGTCATACCAGTGATCTGTAAGTAAAATATCGGCTTTTTAATTTGATGTGAGATTAGTTTTAGAGAATTTGGGATCCTACTAGGTTCGCACTTTCCAGTGGGTGTATGTATATCTCTGCACAGGCTTAAACAAGTGCATCCAATACCAGGGTATTACAGCATAGCAAATATTGTCCAACAGCTGTGTTTAACATAACATGTTATACAATGTTTGTCTGGCAAATGACCCCTGACAAAATGTTTGCAGCCTTGATGTGCAGTAGTCTGCTGGGCAGAGGCTGTGTCAACACAGCATGCAATTAACTTAGATAATTCTAAGAGGTCCCTTTTAAATCCTTAGTTGTCCTGTACACGAACTAAATTGGTCCCTTGAAGGGGTGATGCTGATGAAACAAAAGTGTGGGGTTGCTCTCCGTAAAACCATCAAAATATCCCAAGTACTAGATTTTAAAATTAGTCRGTGGTAATAAATTTATTAAATTGGAGTGAAAATTGACTTGGTCACATTATTCATTGTTGTCCAAATATATTACTTTGCCATTGACACAAATCTGAATTTTGTTTGATTTTGAATGGAGCCCTAAAGAGTAATTATATCAGTTTTATGGTTTAAAATACTATAATAATATAATAGTATTGTACCAATACATATATTTAGCTTGTTACATAAAAAAATAAGTAATTCTAACCAGAATAGGAATAAGTCTTATTTATCATGTCAGATCTTTGTGCATATTTTGAGAGCAGTTCCAGTACTAACCTATTCMCATTCTGCTAGAAAATAGTTAACCTTTGTGGGCTGACAACTCTTTATATTTGTTCTTTCATAGATTCTTGAACAACATAGGGTTTTTTTTCCCACTTATGATGATGTTAACGTGGATGGTTTCAGTTGCTGGTATGGTTCGCAGGCTGGTTTATGAAAGAGAAATTCATCTTGAAGAGGTAAGAGGCAGATTAATTGCTGAAAAGAAAATGGATTCATTTAAGTGCATGGAAATGCAATAGTTGTGAGCTACTTTTAAGTACTCATAATCCAGATGGCTTTGTTTTCACTTGTTTCCTCTGGGCAGTAGGATCTAGTTCTAGCTGCCAACTCAGATTCACAACACTGTTTGAGCATTARTATGCAAATATTGTCCATGAGACAAAAAGCAACAAGCAAAAGTTGAAGCTGAAAACTGTTATTTGGGAAGGCTTTGTGATTAGAATTATTTTTGTTTAGGATTCTGTTTCATATTTTGCTCTATACASTCTGTAATGATAAAACTACTTAAAATAAGTTAAGAATTTGTTATGTACTGTGTAATTATCAGAAATATAAGGGAAATTGCAAACAAACAAAAAAAGGAGGGAATTATTTGCTTCTATCAACAGCTAGTCTTCACAGGTGCTGTGCAATATATTTTCTATAGGGATAAATGCACTTTTTAAAGAWTTACACTGATTTCACTGTATCAGTAGAATTGCTGCTTTAATAAGATTTTTAATTTGGGGAATTATTGAAGAATTATATAACTTATCTAATTTTTCTGYTGTAAAATATGTTTTTTTAATGTTCCAGAATATTAAATCAACTTAATATTAATTTTGATGATCTACGAGAACTGCTTCAGAGGTTTTATTAGATYGTGTCTGAAAGCATTTTTATTTTAGAAAAAGAGGGATGTACTTAATACCTGGCAAAATTATGATTCGTCTGGTAATACCTGGGTTACAAACTGTTTCTTTCAGAAGAGCAACAGGCTGGGGAAAAAAAAAATTGTATATACATCAGTGTGGATATTCTAAGTACTTTTTAGAATATAAAAAGGCAAACTCCTCACTGGAAGAAACAGTAATCTGACATCTGTTCTTGAAACCCTATGCAAAAGAGTTTTTCTGAGCATAATGATTCCTGATGTTCATGCGTGATGATCTCAGAAACTGCCCTGCTCAATAACGCATATGATCCAGGAGAGCACAGGGCAAGGGCAAAGAAACAAGACATTTAAGGGCAAGATGACATCCTTTGGGAAGCTGGTAGTGTCTTGGTGATTTGTTTATAAAAGAAAAACCAAAAGAAAGTTTATTTCCTAACTTTAACTCTCTTTGTTACGTTGTCTTGCAGTATATGAAGACAATGGGTGTGTATCCAGCCATTCATTTCTTTGCTTGGTTTTTGGAGAATGTCATTGTGCTCACAGTAAGCAGCTGTGCTCTGGCCATCATTTTAAAAGCAAGTGGTATCTTTGCTTATAGCAATGGCKTCCTAATCTTCCTTTTTCTCCTGGAATTTGGAGTTACAGTTATCATGTTAAGCTATTTTTTGGGAGCATTTTTCAGCAGTGCCGATACAGCAGCTCTGTGTGCCAGCCTTGTCTATATGATCAGCTTTTTACCCTACATAGTTTTGTTGGTCTTGCAGAACCAGCTGAGTTTCACCAACCAGATTATTATGGTAAATATTTCTTCTCCTTTTCTAACTTTTCTCCTCCAAATATGCTGCGAATTTCTATAGTTTCAAAACTTCAGACCACAATGTATTCATTTTTTCCCATGTTTCTGCTTGGTTTTCTGATCATTGGAAATAAATCACACTAATAAATCTCTGACTGAGAAAATATTTAGAAGGTAAAAAAGAATGAAAAATAAACTGTGTGGGGAATTTTGTGAACCTACACAAAATATCAGGAAGTTGCATTCCTCATACTCAGGAGTTCTCTCAATGCCTTGACCTCAAAATATTCGTAACATTAGTGTATTTTCAAAATCAGCTGATGACATACCACTTCTCAAAGTCCTTATTTGTTTGGAAAAAACCTAGTGATTGATTTTCTGTTAATATAAGTGGAGAAYAGATCAGAAATCTGTCCAACCATATAATCTGAGGTATAAGTTTTTTGGTTTAGGTTTTTTCAGGTCCTTTCCTGTTCTATGTATATCATAGGCTGTTTTATGTCTTTGTACTGTCCTAACGTACTGTATACCTGAGTGTGACATCAAACATCATCATCATATAAAGAAAACCATATTTCACACATTATAGCTTCACTATTTCAAAATAACTCGCTAAACTAAGCTGGTGGAATAATTCATACAGTGTGAAAAAATGCTCATTTTTCAGTGTCAGTTGGTCAGATAAAATAACACTTTCCAGTATTAATAACTAGGTCAGTGAAACTCTGTTAGGTGGAGCAAATACTACTAAGTGGGGGAGTGGGGTTAAAACGTAAAATGAAATAATCACCATTAGCCTATGTGGAGGAAAATGAGGTCTATTTAGTTTGTGCTTGATTTTAGTATCACCATATATTTTATTTCATGGAACTTGTTAACAACATGTTTTTATTTGATGCTCACATACTCTTTCTCCTCTGATGTTGTAGTGTCTTCTTTCTACAACCGCCTTTGGGCAAGGAATATTTTTCATTACATATTTTGAGGGCCAAGAAATAGGTAAGCTCTTTGGTTAGGAGAAAARCTTTGTAATTACTGTTTCAAAAACAGTAATTGTTTTTGAAATGTTTTTCARTCTGTTCTGAAAAAAATGAGTTAATAAACTGGATCAAGTTCAGGTATTTAAAGGGATGTAATMATTTTTTTACTATTATGGCAAGACTAATATYGGTGACARTRGATGTTTCAAACTATTGAAAAAGTATCATAATGGTATAACAGTTTGAAAGGGTGGAAAAGACAATTGCAGAAAAGAATACTTAAATTCTTAAATCTCCCACCACACACTTCATCAAAATGACTCATCTTTACAGARGCAAGGGCAAAAACTACTTTCTTTGACTATTGTGGAAAAAGAATTGTAGAAGCAATATCATGACCCACTGTACTGCAAACAAAGTAGCATTTTTAGAGAAAGAAAAAKCAATATTTTTAATAAATTTACAACTTTGTTAATTTTGTTTTSCATTTAGCAGTATAGYAGCTTTCTGTAGTGTTTYCACCTTCTTTTTTCCTTTWGYGTCTTCTGTAATTTAATARTTTTATGAAACAATTATTCARTGAGTTCATTTCTGTTTACCTCTGMWTGCAGTCAATGTACACACTGCTTCTTAGAATTCACTGATTCAGGTCTTCAGATTTAGCAGTATAGAAATGATGTTAAACTTTGTATAATACTGTTCTTTATATCAGCAGAGTGGCTTAAAGCCTGATTCATTGGTCAGTGCCCCATTTTATCAGTGTTGAAGTTCTTTTTTCTTTTGCCAAATTAGGGGCCAGCTGAAACTTCCTAAACAGCCCTTTCTACAATAGCTTCTCTACATTTTCCCAGCAGCAGTGTCACCTGCTGTTCTAAACATAGGCTTGTAGAGGCATAGAAATTCTGTTCTGTTCATTAGGATTACAGTTATTAACTATGATTTGTCTTGTGCCAGTGCTTAAATACCCAGATGTGTGTGGGTGATGTGTTTGTGATCTTTAATTCTGTGCTGATTTAGCTTTGACCTTTAAAAAATCATTATTATTACTACCAGGAATTCAGTGGGATAATGTGCACCAGTCAATGGCACAAGGAGGATGCATGACCTTTGGATGGATGTGCTGGATGATGTTCTTTGACTCCATTCTATATTTTGTGGGTGGCTGGTATTTCAAYAATATTATTCCTGGTAAGATCATGGGCTTGTTCTTATTTCATGTCTTTGAGGAAGTTATTTAATATTATTAATCCATTAATCTCTTCACAATGTAAACAGTTCAGCCACCTTAGGAAATACTTATTATGGCATTGTCTTTCTTGGTTTTATGCAAATAAAACAAAAATAATATGTATTTTCCTGAGTTATGGTTCTGTTGTGCAAAACTGTCTGACTTTCTTTAGGGACTGGGAAATAATRTGTTCCTAAATATAAATATTGAGTAGTGCTAACCCRTGGACTAAAATTTGCAGCCAGGCATGAAATATCTTTTTTTTGCTGATGGGTAGGCCAAATATTTGATAGAATGAGGAATTTATTGGATCTTCRCAGTAAGAGAGCTTAGTCTAGTGGCAAAACTTCCTGGAAAAATGGTGAATTTCCTGTCAGTACCTGGGCTGAAACCCATGAGCAACAGCATAKTTTTAGACCATGTAATCTTCAGACAGCATGGTGACTGTATCTTGCTCCCAATCAGTCCACAGCMCAGTGCATAAAGAAAAGAAATCGATTTTCAAATATATTTTCAGAAGGTGTGTTTTTAAAACGTTTTTTCATGAACCAAGTTTTATAAGTCTTATTGAGTTGGTTGATGTATTTTTAATCATAGCTTTATGTCTCTCTTTATGTTTTACCTTTCCTCTGATGATTTACCTTTCCTCTGATTTGCATATGTCACTTTTTTTTCTGGTTACTTTGTATTTTTTTTTATTTAATTTTAATTTTGCCTTGAAAGATAGAGGTGGGTGGAATATGCAACTGAATTTTAAAAACTTTGTCTTAAATTGACACTTGTCCTTCAGTGTCAATGTAATGACACTCCAAACAGGGAGAGTGTGTCTTTTGTGAAGGGTARATAATGCCTGAAAAGATCAGACAATGCCAAAAATTAGTTTGTATATAGGAGTGTGGCTTTGCCCTTTTTGTTTTTGTGCCACAATAAGTGTTTCTTATGGTGGCTGATTTGTTTGCATTTTGCAGATATTAATGGAAGAAGTGGTGTGATGGACTATTTTTATAATTATAAACTAGGCTGTGTTTCTTGGCAGGCTKTTTGGTGCATTTTCTTCCCTAAGGGTTACAAGAYTGTGTTGAGTGTCTGATTCTTTTACACTTTGAAGCTGATTTGGAGACAGGGTAAARCATCTGAGGCTTGATTATTTTATGGAAGGACCTGGTTTTATGACCAAATGACTATTTTTACACTTCATTTAATTTTTTAAGCAGAAGAAAGTATTTGGGCTAATTAAATGCCTAACCAACTCAGTGTAAGCAATAATAGAACATTTTTAGTCTAYGAACAGATGCAAAATTACTATAAAATTTTCAACAGTTTATATCATAATTCTAATACAGGAAAATTTGGATTAAAGAACCGATGGTACTTTCCCTTTACTGCTTCCTACTGGAAGAACCTGTGTGGTACAGAAAGAAGCAAGAGACATTATCTGAATTCTAATATGTTTTTCTTCAATGAAAACTTCCAAGAAAAAGGTTTGTAGTAATAGAATTTGAACAATGGCTTTTTTTTCTGAAKGGTGTGCTAGTCATAGTCAACTTGCTTTTATGATTGCTTGGTCCTGTATTATATGTTTAGACCTTGTACCTTTCTCTCTTTGATCATATAGTATATATTATGAATATTATATAGCAACTGTTACATTTTGCTACCCCCTGWAATGATAGATTGATTCTCTGAAAACTATTGTACAGAAATATTTATGAAAACTTTTTAAAAGATGTAAAATAAGTATCTCTTGGGTTCATCCTGTCCCAGTGTATTGCCTCTTTGCTTTCTTTGGATTTTTTGGAGCTCACTGAACCCTTTCATACTCTTACTGAATCTGAAATGTGTTGGGCTTTATTAACTTATTTTTAATTTGCTTCTTGTTTCAGTGGAAAAATTAACTTTCTTAATTTCTTTTCCTTCTGTTTCTAATTTCCCTCTYCTATAATCACTGTTCTTTTTATTACTGCTTCTTAGCCTTTTGTCTAGAAAGYTGTTAGTGTAACTAATTTTTATTAGCCTCCAGATAATTTCACTACTTTTTAATGTATGTTCCCTTGCTTATGATGAATTCAGATTGTTTTACCTTTTTTCCCCCTCTCCAGTCCCTGTAAAGATATTCCCACATTTTGTTTAGGTTTTGTAAATGAAGGAGTAAGTCACTCTCACCTRTATTCCATCTTGGAATAACATGATGTGTTGTTGTGCTTTTTTTGAAAGCTACAATATCTTAGAAATTATCCAGTTGTCTGTAGCATAGGTGAAAAAGCTGAACAATTCAGCAGTTTTGCATACAGCTGTCTCCTAGATTAGAACAGAATTCAAAATGTCTTGAGGTTTATTTAAACACTTGTGGAAAAACTGTGTGCCATTGTACTGACAATRGGATAAATGCAGCCATGAAGAATTTTCTTGRAACAGCAAARTGAATTGTTTCCAGGTAWTTTCTTCACTATTTCCATAYAGTCCAGGTAAGAGCTGTTCCAAGGAATGTGGAGAACATGTAGGAAATCAGAGGTGTGTGAGGGAGGAGCTTAGAGTTTAGGTCCTACCAGCGGGAACTACAACTACAGCAGGGCTGGCAGTGACCAGGGTGCTGTGTACCCACTTGGAGCTCCCCTTTGGAGAAGTCCCAGGGTAATCAGTTTAGTTACTTGGAGCTCTCCCTCTGAGCTGCATTGTCTGAGGCCCACTCTGCCCTTGAATGCTTTTTTTGTTAATTTAAAGGATACAAGTTTGGGAAAGAGCAGAAAGGTACCTGGAAGAGAGGTGCATGGATAGGAGATCTCAGTAGTGTCACAATTGCTGGTAGTACCTTGCTAGCAAGTGACCTCAGGTTTAGAAGGAAYTTTTGCCAGAAGCTTAAAATTGAGTGCGAAAGCAGCAAAACAACTTCTTCATTCACAAACAAACCAGTCTTTGAAATAATTATGCTTATTTTTTATTTATAATTTGATTTATATGATTCAAGCTTTTTATGTATAGGATAGTTCTCTGTTCTTGTCATGTTTGCATTTTATTTACATAAAAGTGTTCCCAAGAATATAACTGTAAACTGTAAATATCTTATGTACATGTATATTCATAAGAATAATTCTCATAATTCTCAGGCATAAAAGTTTGTTTCTTTGGACTAATATTCCAATCTGTCTTGTCTTTGCTTAAAAAGAAAATAAACCAAAGAAAATAAACTGCCAGATCTTTCAGGAGTAATGATTCAATAAAATATTAAAAGTAATAATGTAACAGAACTGCTGATTAACCGTACTCACGTTTGGAAAGTAGTGCAAACCTGACATAGAAAGGAAGGCAACTTCATTGGTGCCATATGGCATCTCAGCTTCCTGAGGATGTTGCCTTACAGTTAGACTATTGGATATCTGCTTCCCTTGAGCACCTTGAATTGTGCTTAGATTAGGCTGCTGCTCTGAATCATTTCAGAGATCTGCTTTGCTTAGTTGACTGAGGGGAACTGAGAAAATTGACTGCCAACACCTGTGCATGTTATGTCAATGCTGTGTGCCTGAAACTGGATAACATATATGAAATARCTCACACAGTCAGAATTCTCCCATGCTTATTGGTGTAAAAAAAATGGTTCAAGTAATGTTATTATAGGTATTTTTTTACTAGAAATAAAATACAGCAACTATTTTATGACTTCATCAAGGCATAGGTAGACATGCACATAACTTGGAATAAYTATTATAGGTTGCTTTTTAAAACCAAATTCTTAGAAAATATTAATTGGCATGGTATCTTTCATTTCAGTGTAGTTTGTGTCATTTCAGATAATTTGAATGTCTGTTACAGGCTTTGGTAAATGGTAGGAGAAGTTATTTTGGTATTCTTTTTCTACACACACACACATTTAGATTCAGCAACCTGCTTGCTCTGCTACTCTTCCCCACACAGACCCAGCCCCTCAGGGCTGGAAAGTCCCTTGCACTGAAGGAGCCTCCWTTGGTGTCGTGCTGCTGTCCCTCACCAAAGAGCACATGGATGGTCAGAAGGCTGCTGTTAAAGATCTCAACCTCACTTTCCATAAGGGCCAGATAACAGCCCTCCTGGGACCTAATGGAGCTGGAAAAACAACAGTTATGTAAGTCTGACTTTTAAAGCTCTCACTGTTCCCTCTGATCTCTGCTATGCCTGTTCAATTTAAAATTTTGTGAACTATTTGCTATGCCTTTTTTTCCCCCTGAAATAAATATTTGATAAACTCCTCAAAGCACATGGAAAGTGAAGGTTGTAAATCAATGATGAAAGGAATGTAATGAGTAGAGAACTGAGTCCTCTGTGCCACTTAAACCACGATGTGATATCTCAGGAAGAGCTTAAGTAGGACCTGGGTATGTCTGGTTGTGAAGTTGAGCACATCTTGAAGGAGTGTTCTTTTCTGACAACCTGTATGAATTCATCACATGGAGAGTGTGGGATTTTATGGTCTTTTCATTCCTAGAGGCTGCAGGTGACTTCTTTGTCTTGGCAGYTGATCAGAAATAAAAATAATGAAATGAAAAATGACCTTTAAAAATGTCTCAACTAAGAAGTTTGTTTCTACCTTTCTGCTAGCTATAATCAGCTTTCATCAAGCCAGTGATACAGGATGGGACATAATGGGGGAATACACCTCACAGAATAGCCATATGAAGAAGGAAACAATCACGTGTTAGATTTAGTTGGGAAAAAAAAGAAAAAGATTTTGTTCTGGAAGAAGAGAAATTAAGAACTCTTGAGGTCATGTTAAAAAAAAACAAAAAACAAAAAAAACCCAGAAAACCAAACAGCCAACCGAAAAAACCCACCAAACCCATAGAGCCATCAAAATAATAAAATAACTAAGCCAAGCCCAAACCATTAGTGATGTTTCTGTAACTATACTCAACTGAATTGATGTTGCTCTAAGGATGCTCTAAGGCACCTGCCTTGGGATACCTAAGTGATGAGTTAACTATGCCTTATCTTGCTGATTTTTTTTTTTTTTTTTTTTTTTTTTTTTTTTTTTTTTTCATCTTTCATCAGATCCCTGTTGACTGGTCTGTATCCACCGAGCTCAGGTACCATTATTGTTGATGGGAAGGACATAAGGACTGAGCTGGCTGCCATCAGGACAGAGCTGGGTGTGTGCCCCCAGTACGACGTGCTGTTCAGCACGCTGACGGTGCGGGAGCACCTCCTGCTTTATGGGGCAGTGAAGGCACCGGGCTGGACAAAGGAACAGCTGAATGAGCAAGTCACTGGGTAAGCTTTCCTTCCATTCCTTGAAATCTGTCAAGCAAATTGGCAGTGACTGTTGAAAGCCACCCAAATAAAAAAAAAAGAGAAAATGGAACACTTACAAGAAAAAAAAAAAAACAATGGAAAATGCAGGATTTTGTGAGTTTTTATCGCATTTCATGTTCTGAAATCATGACTTGAAAACAGGTTTCCTAGTTTCTAACCGTCAATGCTAAAAAACCTGGTGTACAGAACCACCAAATAATGATGTTTTCACTGAAGTGGAGGTCATTAGCCCTTGTAGAAATTGCAGGTGTTCCACCTCATGCTGTCTGTTTTACCTCTATCCTTGCTGGAAAAGCAGATAGAAAGAAAACTGCTGTGCTTGCCCTGAGTTTTTAAATAAATCAACAAAATTACTTTATATATTTTTTATCCTGTATTCYTTCACCTGCAGCAGAAGGAAGGTTAGAAAACCAGGAAATCCAGGYAAAGGCTTGTTACAATCTTTTTAAATAGGCCACCTCATTTTCCTGTACCAAATCCAGCCTTGAAATGTTTTTAGWAAATGAAGAGGTTTAAAAATGAAAAATCCAATAGGATAAACARGTCAGAGCTCTGCCATGAACTCAGAGGGTTTGCCACTTTTCAGATTAAAAATATTTGCCTGTGCTTTTGGGCTGATACTTCTTTGATATAGGATTAGATCTTATTTTTGCCTAGTGTATATTAAACTAACTAGTAAACTGTGCAAGCTGAGATCTGGTTCATTAATAGCAAACTGCCTTTATTCTACTTTAGAAGCAAAAGGTATGCTTTTCACACAGTGTGGCAGTGTAAATAGTTTGTTTACCTTCTAATTATGCTAGACTCTGTGAAGGGCTGAGCATTTCCATGCTTCAATGGAAATCAATGTCAAGTTGATGGGGCATCTCCCTAAGTGTACAATCAAGCATATGTAGAGGCATTTGTGACAAAGTGGCTTTCCTTTTTGGTAGCTATCATAAAAGCCTGTTACTTTTAAATTTTCATCTGAACAAACTCGGGTATGGGACATTATGTTCTCCACAGAAAMAACAGAAGGAATTCTCTAGAACTACAGAGACAAAACAAACTTAGTAAATGGTTTAAAATTGATGCAAAATAGTACTCTGTGTCTTATGGTACTTAGTCTGCTGAATTGTAATTCTAGCAGCAGTCTGTCATACTAATGGCACWYAAGAACACTCAGAACTCTGCAGGCCTTGCTACTAAGAAAAATTATTCTTAAAAGCAACAAATGCTTTAAAAGATTTCAGAGAAATTAGAAAAGAAAGAAAAGAATTGAACAAAAGCTTTTTATTAACTAAAAAAAGTGGACTTCTAAAGAGATTAAGAATAAATTTCTTCATTATATATCTATAGAACAGCTATTGAAACCTGTTTTCTTAAAAATGAGAAATTGTGTCAGGGTAAATGGCATGGCTTACAGACTGCRTATTCACCAAAATGATTCAGGAGTTTAGCTTAGGACTGCTGAGCCTTCTATATCTTGCTTACCAAACTGATAGCAGCTTAAAGCTCTTAGGTCAATGACTGGATGCTCAGTGTGATGAAAAATAAGTTAAAGGCCTTATAGTATTGCCTTTATTAGTAATGTTTCCATACCATGCTCAGATACAAGGTCAGGATCAGAGGGTAAGGGCTGAATTGGAAACATCTGTAAGATATCACCCAGTCCTTAACACGGGAATTAGATTAGTTTTGATTAGGTAGTATTATCCTACCCAGAGATCACAAATTGGTTTATTTCACAAACACATGTCTTCTAAAAGAAAAAAAAAAAAGGAGTGATGTTACCTTCTTTACTTCAAATGACTACACATTTCCTAAAATCTCAGGCATCTAAGATTTTTGCAAAAGTAGTTTGCAAAACCTGAAGCACTGCTTGAGTTATGCAACTAGAAGTCTTTATCATTATTTACAGAGGCTATAATCAGGAGTTTACTGAAGTTGTTGGACAAACTAGTATTTATTTTATTAATTTTAATTTAAAATTTTTCTTTACAATTCTTATTTAGAATCTGTTTATCTGATGATGATAAGCATTTRTGCTTTGTAAGTAGAGATATTTTTTTCCTWTTTGTTTTTGACATCAAAGTAYATAATACATTAGAGRTAGTAATTTTATCACTTTTCACTTACAGTGAATTTTCAGTAGTTCTCTGAGTGGCCAGAATGTGACTTAAAAACATTTTCAAAATTGGTCCTGTTTCTGTACTCCTATTTCAGAGCTCTGGAAGATGTGGATTTATCCCAACATCAGTACAAACCTGTTGGAGCCCTTTCTGGGGGAATGAAGAGGAGGCTGTCAATTGCCATCTCCTTTATTGGAAACTCCAAGACAGTTGTTCTGGACGAGCCCACCAGTGGAGTAGATCCATGTTCTCGCCGTAGTATCTGGGATGTTCTYCTGAAGTACAAAGCTGGTACAAAGTTTATGTGCATGATTTACTTCTTATTATCTTTTCTGGATTTTATTTTTCAATAACCTTAAACTGGATAGTCAAAGTGTAGTCAAAATATTATCAGAAGCTAAATAGATTGATTTCTGAGGGAACATTAAGTTGAACTTGGAATTTTTRTGGCTAGTCAAATGGCATTACAAGAATTATCTGCTATTGTACAGTAAGACACCCAATTTAAAAAAAAAGATTAAGCTTAGTTCTAAATCCTGTCCTGAAGTTTCTCCCCTCTCTTCAGCTTCCCAAAATTGCTTTCTGGTTTCCAATTACCATTTTGTATATATCTGCATATAGATGTTTATGTACTTCTAATGAAAATATATTAATCAGTAGTCAGTCAGTCTGCTACACTGATTCTAAAATTGATTGTGGGAAGCAAACTCTTCAACTAGTGAGCACTCAGTTAGCTGTAATAACTCACATTGAATGATCCATTGAAAGAGATACTGATGTTATGTCATTTTAAGGAATTTCTTAGGCTTTTAAAACAGCATTAAAGGAGGTTGTAAAGCCTTAATACTGTTTACTATGTATAAAACAGGGCAAAGCAAGTTTAGAAGTGAATCTAGCTAAAGTTGTAATTCTGACAGCAGATTTTGTTTGTGTCCTGTAGTTAAGATTTTGAAGGGTCCTGAAAAATTGTTTCCTTGAGGCTAAAGGACCCTTGTGAAGGATTTCTCTAGAAACCAGATTTTTTAGGCATGTACCAATCCTTCTCATGCAGGTTGCACTCTGATCTTCACCACGCACCATCTGGATGAGGCCGAGGTGCTCAGYGACAGCATTGCCATCCTGCAGCGTGGCCAGCTGAGGTGCTGTGGTTCCCCCTCTTACCTGAGGGAGACCTATGGCCAGGGACACAGCCTAACACTCATTAAAAAGGTACTGTACTGAACTGGAGAGTGCCTGCAAGGATATTTTAAGGGACATGTCTGTCCTTGCCAGGAAGTATTATGTGGCATGGATTATTTGAGAACCAGGAAAACATGTTTATATTGGCTTCCTTGATTGATCTGGGTGGGTGTTATTTTTATTGCTTTTAGATGAACACAATGGCATCTTTGAAAATGGTTAATATCAGTATTTAGCTGAAAAGGGGCTTGTCTCACTGTYCTTTATTCCTGGGAGGTAATCTCTGTATCCCAGCTGTGATGYAGTTTCATCAGTGTAATTTTTCCTGCATGAATTCTAATATTAAGACMAATACTTCTGGTAATATTTAWTTTTTTCTACATTATTCTCTTTCTTTCTTCATAGCCCTCTGTGTTTGAAATCCAAGACTCTAAGCACATTGTTCAGGTCACATCTCTGGTACAGACCCATATTCCAGAAGCCTTCTTGAAAGAGAACAGTGGGACTGAGCTGACCTATGTGATCCCAGAAAGAGCAGATAAGACTTCTTTTAAAGGTCTTTTTCAAGCTTTAGATCAAAGCCTTCAGCATCTACATGTGACTGGCTATGGCATTTCTGACACAACTTTGGAAGAGGTACTTGTTTTTTCTGTGAAATGACATTTTCTTGGTTGAAGAATCTTGATTGTTTCTTTGATATTGCACAATTTCTTGTGAGAAGCATGTTTTCAAGAAACAAACAAAAAAAAAGCAAACAAGCAAGCAAACAAAACCTCCCAAAGTGGATAACAACAATACTTCATTGTTTCTCTCTGCTGTTAATTTCAGCATCCACTCTACTATGACAAATTTTTTTATTTCAAGAATCTAATGACTGATGAACTGTGGTAACCCTTAAATGTTTGTTTCTGCATTAACTTAAGGGAAATGTAATGTGTGATTGACTTGATGAGGAACAGGTTTAGGACAACACTGCAACATTGGAACAAGCTTTGAACTTTCAGGTTCAGCTCATGTGGCTCTTTGGACAGAAAAAATTTGCTAAGAGTACTTTCCATCTTACTAGTTCTGAAGCTTAGGACTTAGTCAAACTGTGATGAAACATCTAAAGAATATTTTCTGTGTATACCAAGAGAGAAAGTCTTTGATGTATGTATACGTGAACTTATACGCACATATATATATGGACATGTGTGTGTATATACTAAATGGGTCAGAGGAAGAGACTCTGTTAAGCATCTTCATCATTCTGAATTTAGCTCTGTGTAAATAGCCACGTCAGCAAGAGGTTATTTCCCTTGGACTCTTTTTACCCCATGTATAATTTCTAAGTAACAAGATTCCCTAAACCACCMTTATCCAGGTACTGTACTATAGATCCTTTAGAAATAAATCATTCCAAGTGCTAATAGGGGACTAATGTCTCCTATCATACACAGTTTACAAGTTTAATAAATATTTTCTATAATGTTATGAAGTAAGTTACATTCCTGTGATACAACTCTATGAGGCAAGTAAAAAATTTGTTGAAAAGTTTTTTATTTTCTTATATAAGATTATTAACATGGTATAAGGAATAATAATGTTCACTGCCAAACACTATAGATTTGGAGGTAATTTATGTGTTGAGAATACTTTTGGCTTACATCCCCATGGGATAACAGAGGACTTTCCAGAACTGACAGGTAAACTGACTTGATAGTAAATGTGAAGTTGTCATGAATATGAGGAAGATTCCTCAGTGAGCTGAATCTGTGACTCAGATGAAARCTTGCTTTTAGCTGTTCTGTGAAGGGGAAGTTTAAAAACATCTTTAAATGTATAATATGTTAATGTAGCATTTGTCAGCTTGAAGATTTAATGCAGGAATTTCAGTTGATTTCTGTCACCTCTGCATCTCATCATTAATTGTCATTACAACCTCAATTCTCTTATCAAAAGCCTCTTTGCATTGGGAACTAAAAGGATAGCACAAGAAAGCACTATTTGTTCTATTCAAGCAATTCAATCTGGAAACAAAAAACCTTGGCCTTAAAGGAAGAAATATGTTATAGTTTTTTTTATCCTTTCTTTTTGTTCTCTTATACACTCACCATCATTCTTTTGCAGTCTGAGGGACACTCACGCTCTCTAAAAATTATATTCACTGAGGGAAAAAGGACTTCCATTCTTATTTCAAAGCAATCTTGAAGTTCTAACAAATCAGTTTGTGATACTTTTAAATCTCACTAATATAGTATTTGCCCAAATTTAGGATTTAGATATATTTTCCAAACATTTGTATTTTTGTATTTTGTAAGGCTTGTAATCCAAAGTGTTGGTAGAACCAGAAGAAAACTAGAAAGGTAATTAAGCATATAYTGAGTTCTCTGGAGGATGCTGTTTCACTTTCTGGTAACTATGGACATTTCAAAGCTTATTGCTTTCTTCCTCTTCTTTGAGGAGAGAACAAAACATTTGTAACATCTTTTCAAAACAAGATGTCTTAATTTTTTAAACTGAGTGCTGCTTTTAAATTCTTTTCCTTGAAATGACCTGAGAGTTGGCATCAAAACTTTCCAGGGAAAGCCATRTACCTCCTTGAAAGGATGTGCACCTTCCAGGGAGATGCAGGGTGTGCCAACAACTTCTGGTGATGGCACAATCCCATTAATCTATTTCACTGTCATTGTCACTTGGCCAGACTTGTTTCCTGAAGGACAAAAAGCACTTTTTGTCCTTGAAACAGAAAAGTCCTTGGTCAGATATAAGCCTGTTAGCTAAAACAGAAATTAAACAGAACTTCACAGAATTACAGAATTTCATAGAAMGTTCTGAGTTGGAAGGGACCCAAAAAGGTCATCAAGTCCAGGTCTTAAGTGARTGGCCCATTTGRGGATTGAACCYRTAACCTTGCTGTCATTAACACCATGTTCTGACTAACTGAACAAGCAGGAATAGCTAAGGCATGTGGGGAAAGGATGCTCTGYTGAGGTCTAGAATACACCTTCATTTAGATATAGCAAGAATATGCTGTCTCTTTGGCATGATGCCTAATCCTGACTTTTCCACACCTGTGTGTTTAGGAGGGTACTCACTCTGTTAATAACACTGTTAGGCTAATACTACATCTGTCCACAATATCTGGTGCAACATCAGGTAAATTATAGTCTCTTCTGTACAATGTAGTCCCTAATGATTCTCATTCTTAAGAGGATGTTTSAAAACTGCATACCATGGGGAGGACTGGGCAATGCAGGTGGCCTTCTGCCTWTATAGCTGTATCAGAGTGTGTGTCAATGAAGCTACAATAGACAAATAGTTACAAATTCTAATTGGATTTATTAGAAAAGCGTTTGGTGGGTTTGTTTCTTTTTTTAAGGTATAGCTACATACCTATAGTGGCTTAATAATATTAAAAAAAAAATGTGTCTGCAGCTATTTTGGCACTGAAGTAAACATATGCAGGCAATGTTTTGTAGCATAGACATTGTCCTAGCCACAGGGGTGTAGTTACTTTGTGGTTTCACCAAGTGCTTGACACACCTGAAGGACAGGATGCCATATGGAGAGAGCTTGACAGGATCCAAGAATTGGGCCTGTGGGAATCTCATGAGGTTTAACAAGACCAAGCACAAAGTGCTGCACCTGGGTCTGAGCAACCCCCAGTACCACCACAGCCTGGGGATGAACAGATCCAGGGGAGCCCTGCCCAAAAGGACTTGGGGGTGCTGGTGGATGAGAGGCTGGATATGGCCCAGCCATGGACACTCACAGCACAGAAAGCCAATCCTGTTCTGGGCTGCATCCAAAGCAGTGTGGGCAGCAGGGAATGGAGAGGGTTCTGCCCCCTGCTCTGCTCTGGTGAGACCCTACCTGCAGTGCTGCACCCAGCTCTGATGGCCCCAGCACACAAGGGACAGGGACCTGTTGGAAGAGTCCAGAGGAGGCCAACAAGGTGAATTGAGGGATGGAGAACCTCTTCCATGAGGAAAGGCTGAGAGAGTTAGGATTGTTCAGCTGGAAGAGGAGGTTTTGAGATGATTTAATTGTGGTGTTCTAGTACCTGAAGGGAGACAGGGAGGACTTTTTACAAGGGTATGCAGTGAAAGGACAAGAGGGGAATATCTTTAAATTAGACACTAGGAAGAAATTCTATTTCGTGAGTGTGGTGAGGCTGGATCAGGTTGTCCAGAGAAGCTGTGAATGTTCCATCCTTGGAAGTGTTCAAGAATAAGCTGCATGGCGTTCTGAGGAATCTGGTCCAGTGGAAGGTGTTCTTGTCCATGACAGAGGGTTGAAACTAGATGATCTTACAGGTCCCTTCAAAGCCAGGATTTTCAGTGATTCTATGATTCAGCCATTACAGTTTAGTTTGGTTTGCTTGTCAGAATTGGTGTTCAGAGCCATCAGCAAGCAGATCCAAGAAAACAAATKAGAATGTGGCTTTAGACTGTCAGGATCTGCCTCCAGGGTCTAATACAGAAATATCAGGCCAGAAATTTATGGCCTTGAAGTTGTTAATGRCCAAAATTGTTCCCTGAAAGCTGGCAGGTAATAAATGCAATCAATAACCACTAGTAAATGACAACTATATTGACTAAGCAAAATATGGTTTTTGTAACAGTCAGACTTTCGAAAGTCAAGAAATAACTTTCAAGAGCTATAGAGTCCTTCACATTGACTGGGTTTTATTGTCTATTGTATGAACTCCTTGGAAACAAGGAATTTTTTGCTATAGCTGATATCAGSTTCATTTGTGGAAAGAAATAAATGGTTTCTTAGTGATTTCTGAAAGTTGCACTGTGGGTATATGATGTMTTATTACACRTGGCCAGCATGGAGTRAGCCACGTGGAGATACATCAAGTCTCTCTGAGGGTGCCTGCACCTCCCAGAAATGGCCTAAATAAGAGCGAGACAACTTCCTCGAGYGTGCTGTGGAACAGAAAAGGTTTTAATAAAAGGAGAAAATAATAAACAGTACAATGCAAATAAAAATAAGCCATACACAGGTGCAGAGAGCATTGCACCATGTAAGCATCCTGAAAAAGCCAAGAGAGGCTTTGTGCAGCCCTTTAAGTATCTAATGGTTGAGGCAGTGCCCTTTGGCAAACTGCCCAATAGAGAACAGCTACATTGCTGAAAGACAGGTACAGAGACCTATCCATGTCTCTGTCCTGGCACTGAGCCAATGGCAGCTTGGAGTGCAGAGAACTTTCTGGGGCTTTTCCTTTTAAGTCTTATGGTAAAACTAAAATCCTTTTCCTTATGTAGAAAATACCTGTTTGGTTTAAAGATGCATTACTACAGGTATAATCTGTCTTGCAGCTAAACCCAAACAGAGAGGAAAGAGCAAAAGAAAACTTTCATCAAAACAAAGCAAAATTTGTCTGGTTTTTTTTCTGTTTAATTTAGATGCTCATGGTACCTGTATTTTCTGTTAATTTTTCTTTTCTTTCTTTTACCTGAGGTTCTTAGATCCCTGTTTATATTGCAGTTCAGGTTAAGATAAGAAAATATTRAATGTGTTTTTAGTTTGAGCTTACAAGAAGTGGGGAGTGTGTTAATAAGGCTCATTATCAAAGCCATTCTGCAAGGCTGAGTTACAGATAAATAAAATACATGTCTATGAAATTCAAAGGGCTTTATATGGACAGAACTGTGAAACAGGTTTAAGCAAGAAAKAGTAGGTTGGACGCAGATCTGGCGAAGTGTATTTGCCATTTTAATAGACCTCATGGTTATGAAGTTGGTGAATTCTGCTAGGTTTTTATAATTTTAGCAATAAATTCCTTCTGATGTGTTCCCCTGCTTAAGGACATTTAATCCTTTCAATTTCAATCTAGTGAATATTTTTAAATTGTTGCTTTTATAAAAAAGTATTTCAGTTTTTCTCATGGTKATTTTAGGTAACAGGATTTTATAATCTCTACCCGGTTTGGGGTATGCACACTAATGTTTTGCTACAAAACACACATTGTTGCCCAGTCCTCTCTGTAGTATCAGTTTTACAAGACTTTTTTGTTCACCTTGGCTGTCTCTGATGATTGCCTTGTCCTTTAAATATCTTTCAGTAACATTGTTGTCCATGTGCTTGCACATATCGAGGAACTTTTACTGAGTGTCCCTAGACACTGTGAATTCTCTGGAATCTGTRGGTTCTCAGTTCTGTAGGATTTTGTACATTAGATTT
>CADDXX010000060.1:142045-180422 GCA_902810485.1 Alauda arvensis
CCCTCTCACCTGAGCAGCCGGAAATCCAGAGAGAACCAGATCCGGAAGTTCCTGCTCTTTAACAATATGTATTCTTAGAGGTGTGTCCTCTGTGACTACTTCCCCTTAGAAAAAAAAAAACACCTCATTTCTCTCAAACCACGACAGTAACATTTCTAGTTGTGCTCATGGATGTCTAGCTGGAGCATCAGAATTAAACTGTTTCATTGGTAAAAATCGCAGTAACTGAGTTCCAAGACATACCACATCTTAGGAGCATAAAAAGTCAATCAAGGGCAGACAGTCTATTGAAAAATCTTTGCAGATAGTAGTGTTCATCAGTCAGCCATGTTTTTCATAGCTGCTTTTGCATCTATTGACATTTCTTCCATTTTGCTTATCCCCAAGATTTTTACTGGAGAGCTTGACTAATTTTATAGTCATATTCCAGCAAGGTAGTTACAACAGTCACTTGTAATTTCTGAGAGCCTGGATGGATTAGGATATATATATTAAATAGTTTTAGAGAATGGATTATAAATTACTTTTTCCTACTTTCATTAAAGGTTTTTCTGAAGCTGCTGCARGACTCAGAGAAGATGCCCTATGTTCCACAGGCAGCACACCTGGACCATAAAAGTGCTGCTGAATCAGTCTGTAAGTAAAAAATGATGTGCCTTCTGAAGCAACTAGATTTATACAGATCAAAAATGCAAATGTAAGCATGCACAAAGTTCCCAAAGCTGAGGAATGTGCAAACAAATGGAGAATACTTCTTGCTACCATCTGGTAATTCCTTTTTTGTGTGTCTACCTTAGGTAGTAGCTTTTTATATGCCTGCTGTGATTTACCTCTCTCACTTCAGTCTTCCTACCCTTCTGCATACACGTGCACATGAGCATTCTGTCATTGCAGCAGCACTGGCTTACTGCTTCATATCAGGCCCTGAAAACTAGTTATCCTCTTTCTCTCATACTGAAAATAGACAAATATTGCAGACATACCACAGATATAAAATATCTAAGCTATTAGAAAAGTACATTCATGTTCACCCATGTATTAAAAAGAAAAAGAAAGAAGCTGGTTCCTCTTGTATTAGGAGATCRTTTGTCTTCTTAAATGGCATGTTATTTCAGGTTACTTTACATCTTGTTTTAAAGAAAAATCCTTCATACTTTTTCTCCCCTGCAAGCCYATGAGGAGGTCCTTGTGAACACTTCTGAAGACCCAGGAAGATTTTTCTCTTTCAAAAATTCTTTTTATAACAAGAATAACTAATCATCACTAATGAGCAGAAGGTGATGCCATTATAAAATCTAAGACTTAAGTTTTCCAATGTTGGTGCCCATCAAGCTGATGAATGTTTTCACATTGGTTCTGGGATTTTCATCCTTCTATACTTACCATGTTTCTCTCTATTTGAAGRTTGACATTTAGAATATAGTTTTCTTTGGTTAGATGGCAAGCATTTTGTTCTATGTGCCGTGCTTTTCATTTTGTTTCTATAAAGTACAGGCACAGAGAAGTCCTGATACGTGGGCCTTTAATGTTACCGTAACAAAAATAAGTCAGCTGAGCTTTCTTTATTTGTTAAGATAAATTCAATTGRATCTGTCAGTAATAAGTAATCATTGCCAATAATGGTGGCCTAAGGTGAGAAATTTTCTCACAAAATGTCAGSTTTAATAGATGACTTTTTCCAAAGGGTTTGTTTCCTGGGCTATTCCAGTCCCTCTTGAATCAGTGAAGATGTAAGTGTATAAAACTAAAACAACCTCACTAAACAAATAAAATTGCCACTTCTGTCAGTGGTGAGAATGAGACTGCTATTCAAAACACAATTTTGAATATCCCTTATTTTATCACAGTCAATTTATTTCTTCAAGACTCAGCTGGGACATCTGAACTAGTTTCAAATCATAACAATCTGTCTTCTCCACATTGTATTTTCATTAAAGTGTAAGATTTACAGTTCCTAAAGTAATGAAGACAGTATATTCTACCTAAGAACTTGATATGCTTTCCCATCTGCATCTCAAAATGTATAAAGTAATATTTGYTCAAGTTATTACATTAATAAAGAACTGAGTAATCAGAGACTCAGTATTTTTTCAGCATGATAAATTATAGCAAGAATAGGTGATAATGCCATTTCTTTGGGCATGAGAGTACTAGGAAATTGTCATTCATTGCAGATGACTGTCATTTATCATTAAGGACAGTTGTGAAGTGTAGGCATAAGGGATATGGGAAATGGTCATGAAAGGTATCCATCATTGTCAAAGTTAACCAGAATACTCCATGGGCAATAGCTTGACTTGTATAACTTTGTCTTTGAAAGCAGGTTCAAAGGCAGTCAAACTTTCTTCTGTCAAGGTAGTCAAATGAATTTTCAAAACCCCCTAGAGCAAGCAGCTGAAATTATTGAGAAGATCACAGGATGCTGCTATTTGATTTGTAAAAGAATCTGGACTAGAGAGATGTTTTCACAAAGCACAGATCTGAGCTCAAGCAGRGGTGTTGGCTATCCTTTACTGCTGCTGAGCCCTTGGGGTGCCAGGATTGTGTAGAAACCAAAATGTTGTCTAATGTCTCCCAGACTAGGAGGCATAGCAGAGAGGTGTGTATGTCTCTTCTTAAATGAAACAGCAGAAAATCAGTACATGATTTAGGCTCATGACCAATGCCAAAAACATGCAAGGGACATTATTTCRGCAAAATGTGATGGTATCTCACTGAAGTCAGAGCTCAGATAATTCCTAGTTAAGTTTTACAGTGACTTAGTGTGTTGTGTCTGATTGGAATTGAGTAAAATTTCTTCATAGCGGCTTCTAGGGTGCTGTGTTTTGGGTTAGTGATTGRAACAGTGTTGAYAACACACCAGTGTTTTGGCTATCACTGGTTRGCAGTATTTGGGGTGCCAAGGTGCTCTCTTTTCCAATTTCCCTGCTGTGAGTAAGCTGAGAATGAGAAAGAGGGTGTGAGGGGACATGACCTCTACAGGTGAGCTAAATTGACCCAGAGAGTTATTCAATCTCAGAGTGACATGCTTGGCAATAAAATCCTTTGTTTAGGAGGTAGCTGTTGCTTCCAGTGGCTGAGCATGTCTGCTTGTGGGAGGAGGTGAATGATTGCCTTTAYACTATCTGGGTTGGATTTTTTTTTAGTTGATTCGTTCGTTTGTTTTGAGTTTATTTTTCTTTCTTTTTCCTTTATTGCTTAAACTGCCTGTATCTTGACCCACAAATTTTCTCGCTTTCTCTTTTCCTCTTCCCCATCCTGCTGGAGGAGGGGGAGTATGGGCAATCAGCCTTTTGGAGCTTGGCTGCTGCTTAAGGTCAACAATGAAAATGTAAAATAGACTTCTATTCTTTGAACATTTCTAAATGAAAATGTTAGATGTAAATAGCAGTCCATTAATAAAATTAATTGTAGCAGTTTTAATATTGGTAGTYTTAGAGATGCAAAGCATACTGTAGTATCTAGTAGTT
This sequence comes from Alauda arvensis, assembly GCA_902810485.1. Classification (NCBI taxonomy): domain Eukaryota; kingdom Metazoa; phylum Chordata; class Aves; order Passeriformes; family Alaudidae; genus Alauda; species Alauda arvensis. The sequence continues at coordinate 145,516 of CADDXX010000060.1, forward strand.
TGTTTCCTTTSTGGACAGTTTTCTCAAAATTTTAGWTTTATTCCAATGAAAAAACCTTAGACTAAAACTCAGTTTTTTGTGATAGTTAAAATTTTGTTTTTAAGTCAGGGATGACTGTGTATGCATACAAAGTACATGCATATATTATAATACAGTCCTGCATTATTTATTTCTACACAGTTGGAACACATGATAGATAATTACTGTTTTGTAGATGTATACAGAGCACGCAGAAAAATTGTTAGCCTCAGCTTTCAATGACTGTTTGACAAGACCATTGAAACAAAATAGCCTAGAGAAAATGGTAAAACCAACTTCATGGAGGACAGCAAAATTATCATAATCCACACAAGGCAGTATATATACAGAAATAATTAGGAGAGCTAAGAGCAAGWCCAAGAGTTGAGTAGCTAACCATGGATAAATGACAAAATAATCTGAACATGCAAAAGCAGGTAATAGGTTAGTGAGTGGTGTCATTGGCTCATTCAGGGRCCAAWAYTGTTGAATTATGATGCCAGATTTGMWGAAGACCCAAATTATTTYCTTTTGTAACATTTATYGTCTTAGAAATKTCTGGGAGATGCCARMTTTGGATTTAGTCCCTTCTGGCAGTACACTACAGTTGGAACCTCTGAGGTATAGTGAAACTAAACTGCCAAAATTTCAAAATGGATTCATTATATTTTTGCACACAGTGATGCATAACATTTGAAATTTCTTGCCATATAATGTTACTGGCATTAAGGGTATTGCAATATGTTTAGAAAAGCCCAAGAATGGTTATTAATGGATGCATAACATGAACAGCTATAGTAACAGAAGTGCTATTAAAACTTACATGCCTTTGAACTTCTTGAGTAAGTTAGCCTCTGAAAGTGTGGGTGTGGAAGCAGGTTGATGCATAACTATTTTTTAACTTTGCTTAACTCTTTCTCTGAAGCAGCTGGTGTTAGCCATTTTGAACCATATTGGGCCAAATGTGACATWGTTCCTGTTAGGATTGGTGAGATTAACAATACATGGTACTCATAAATCTCATCCAAAAGCTAATTTATGAAGAAATTGTAGCGGACAAAAAGCAGCTGACAAAAAGTGAAATCAAAACAAAGAGCTTTTGTGAATTTCAGCTGGGTTTCAACTCTGCCTTTTAATTATCTTCATGAGTGATGCTGAAATAAACATAACCTTGCTGATAAAAAAAAAAAGACAGCCGCGGAAATGTGATAAGTAAGACCAGTCCTAAGGACTGAGTTAGATCACTTGAAAATCTGAATCCATTCTAAMTAAAGGGTATTTTAATGAAGCCAAATGCTAGGCATGTCTGTGTAATGGGGAGTAATATCCTGGAAAACACTGATTTTGAGTTATCTGCTGATCCTGGTAGAGAAGCATTTTAAGACAGCTAAGGTGATTTATATATGGGCTTAATGTACAAAATGATGTGAAGAGGTAATTTTGACTATCCATTCAAARTTGATGAGACTGATGTTGCAATACTAGTACAACCTTGTTGTTGACATTTTTAAGTTTGAATGACTTAAGGGAGAAATGGAGAATTCAGAAAGCAAGCAGAGTAGAATTAATATTGTAGGTTGGCAGTAAAGTCCTTATAAAGRCACCATCAGGGCCCTTTTAACATAGCTTATCAAAAATAAGATATAGAAGTGGTTTGCTCAAAGATCCTAATTTTTTTTTTAATGCATGGAGAATACTGTCTGTTAAGGTATAATTCTTCCTTTTACATGGGCAGAAGAAAGAAATGAAATAAAAGAAGCAAAAAGTAAGCAAATAGCTGTAATCTAAAAACAGGCAAAAGTTATTTGGCAGTTTGAGTTATTCTACCCAGGGAAGTGATATTCAACAGTGTTTCTCCTGGTGCATTTGACACAAGGCTTGGATATTTACAGAAAATATGCTATAGTAAAGGGTGTTATTGATTTCTGCACRTGAGCAGCAGAGTGGAATTTGATGTCTTTTGGTAGGTGACCAAGTGGCTTCTTCTATTCTTAAACAGTATCCTTTAATCCACTATGACACATTGAGTTCACTGTAACTGCAGAAAAAAAGGCTTGATAGTGATTTTTAGAATATCCTTGAAGTTGTAATTTAACATCCATTTTTAAATGGAGCTTGCTTCTTTCAATTCCCTGTAACATTTGCATGAAAGGACCTTGGAATTATTTCAATACTGCAGCTTGCAAAATGTAACTTGATTTATGAGAAGAATATTGTAGACATGAAGCATCAGTGTCTCTGTTTAGAMGTGGCTGCTGACATGAACGCTGGTAGCCAAATTTTCAAACTTCTGCTATCTTCTGATAAGGAAAAGATAAAGTGTAAATTTCAGTGTCCTGGCAGTCTAACAGTATAGGTAACACTACCCCTTAAATTCAGCACTAAGCCCTGAAATAGAAGTGTCAAAATAACTGGTCTAAAAATCTTGGCTATGTTGTATTTTCTTTCAGCTTTTTAAAATGTTGTTTTAATTAGTTTCTTGCAGGAAATGTCATGTTTCTTGCATGTGTTGAAAGCTTAATTTAATAAACACTTCAAATATTTAGCTTTATATTCCTCAAGCCCCAGTCTTTCTTYCTTCACCCTTTCTGGTTTCTCTGCAGCATAGAATAAAGATGAAGCATCTTTATAATGTTACCAGTCAATTTTCTCATAAATTGACTGATTTCAMAAATAAGATCATTTGAGTTATTTAAGGTTTAATATATTAAATTTGTTTTCTCAGTRTGTAACTGTAACTCCTTCTATCCTTCTGAAAGCAATTGATCGGTTTCTTCCTCAAATGTTTGACCCACTACTTTTTTCCCTCATCCAAATATTTTCCTTGCTAATTGTTTTCTTTGTGATTCCTGTCTGATCCACAGTACGGACATCTTCCACTGTCTCTTAGGTAGGCCCAGGCATTAGAGGGCTACGAGAAAAACAATGGAAATYCAGTTGTTTTCTAGTAAAGGATGCTGCTCTTACAATGCCAAGAGGCTCATCCAGATTTCCAGCTTCCTTGTCCTTGCATTTATCTCCCTATTTCAAAGACACAAAGGAAGTTAACCCTACTTGCCTTCCTCACAGATATGTTCTCTTATCTTCCACTCTGAAGAACAAAGTGATCAGTAAAGCACTTCCCAAAAGGGGGCTCAATTGAAAAAAAAAMCACTATAGATTTCTGCAATTAGTACAGAACCAGAGAATAAAACAACAATCTGTTTGAAATTTGGATTTTGAAAATAAATTTAATTGCTTATGAAAATATTGTCTTGATGGAYTGAGATGGTTTCATAAAAATCACTTTATGAAAGGGACTTAGTAGCACCTTTCCTGTAATTTGGTATTTTTGCTGATTCTTAAAATCATGAATCTCATTTTGAGTGGAAGGTTTGCTTGAACCCGTAAATTGTGTAATAGATTCAAATTTCAGTAAGTTAGAAACTGGAAATAGTAATCTTCAGACTGCAATCTGAGAAAAATTCAGGAAAGTTTTGCATAGATTCATCYTATGATGGAAGAGATGCTGCCCCTTCTCTGCCACTAGGCAGGATAGGATGCTGCCTAGGGTACAAGAAGCAGAATCCTTAGGGAGCCTTTATCTAGTTGTGGGTCACCAGAACTGGTGTGCTACCTCTGATGGTGATGACTATGTATTGCATTTCTATATATCTCAAGGGCCTTCTAAACAGAAAATTGTATTTTATACATACATATATATACTAACATCTTGCAACTCTTACTGCCTGATATGCATGTATGAGAATATGAGAATATTGTGAACCTGATTTTTTCTGTCAACCTGTTTCCTTGCCTTTGTCATAATCTGAATTGTTTGTGTCTTAGTTATTAACAGTGCTTGCTGTAGAAGTGAAACTGTTTGGTAGCTCTTCCACTGCGTTGAGATATTTCTTTGAGCTGAGGGATAAAGAATATAGATAGTTGTAGGTGCATTAGGAATGCTTTATTTATCCAAAGGTAATTGGTAGAATATGGGCCCCCTTAATATCTTGAAAAACAAGTGATCAAATAATTTCAGTTGTGCAGCTCTTCTGTCTTGCCTACAAGACCTTTGATTTCTTCTTGACAGTGTATTTCTTCATACAGCGACTGTTTTCCATCATACTTGCTAATGCTACCTTCTGTGTGTGTCTCTCCCTCTAACCTTTCTTTTGCACTCCATGATGTGCTGCTTTCTTTTAGTTCCCGTAATTTATTGAGGCCACCTCAACAGCTACAGACTGGGAAAAAGCATGGACAACCTATATGGTTTTTCATGGCATTTTTAAAAACCTGTCTTTTAAAGAAATATTCACAAGACTTATTTTCCAGGATTGGAAGGACTGCTTGTCTTCCATTTCCTGCTGTAATTATTCTCAAGTAACTGRAAAAAAAAAACMAAAAAACAGGAAAGAAAGAAAASCATATAAGAGAATTAGAACTATTCCTCAGAAGATAATTKAGAACTGGCAGCCAGCATTCCTGTGTTCATCTGCTGCTTTTGAGAATGACCTGCAAGCACTTTTTTGCAGGTATTCCACTTTTTTCACATTTGCAACATCATCAAAAATATGTATTCAGTAAGTAGTTTAAGTGATAATCTGTTTTCCAAAAAGCAACTGGAATTTGAGYAGCTATGGATTGTTGGTGTAACAGCAATGATGCGTTGCCCAGTTAATACTAATGCAACTTTTGCTACACATGTAGTAATACTTCCTTCCTAGYTTAAACAGTTAAATTCTTTTCAATTATGCTCTTTTTGCTGTTCAGCAATTGGAGTTTTCCAAAGATAGTGTTTACATCTCATATTCTAGATAAACTATTATTTCTCTCCCTCRTAATATGGGGCTTCTGTGTTGGAGAATATTTTCACTCTTACATAATCAACAMAAAGTCAAACATATGGTGTCAGAAAATRTTTGTTGCTAATAGCTAGTCTTTAGGTTTTATATGAAAATTAAATTCTGATGGTTCYTTGCCTTGCTTGAGATTACAAGTGGAATGTATATTTTATAGATCTTTTTGTGTTTGTATGTGTATATATTTACAGATAAAGTGTCTGTATATGTATGCACATGCATACAAGTATTTTAAAACAATTTTATTTATTAATGCTGCTGCACCAGAAAATACAGATACTTTAACTTCAATTATGTAAGTAATATAAATGATCAACTTTTTAAAGAAAGGCTTATCAAGAGTAAGAYGCTTACWTTTAATTCTGAAACAGAACATTGGTTCTGTTGGGAAGGTGCTTTGTGAAATCTTCCTGATGTCTTGCCTCATTTATTGAGTAAATACCATATGTATGTAGGGGTGCTATGCACCTTAGTTGTGCTAGTAAGGCTCTTTGAGGTTGGTGCTTCTGCATGAAACTAGATTTTCACCTGTCCAGTGCTTCTCAAAAGTATTTCCTTTGGTGAAATGGTTGTCTCTGCTCTTTTTGTGCTAGAAAAACCCACAAAGACTTTAGCAATATTCACACATCTGTTTTCTCAACACTAGCAACATTCTGCAGTTCTACACATTTTGGTTTTTTTTTCCTCAAAGCTACCAAAAAACTGGTTTAGGAGTTTCAGGGACAACATGTAATGTGGCTTCCATATGAAAGTCARTATATAGAACTTAGGACTGCACTTTTTTTGCCAACTTTTCATATGGTAAACTCATTACAAGGTGATGCAAATTGTRTGTTACACTGTTGTTATCCAATTCCTCATTTAAAATATATGTGGGACTTCATGATAGTAGACCTGGGTTGGACTTCTATATAGGTGGAAATTTTTAGCCATGTGAATGTTTTCTCTTTCTATCTGCCTTTAGATCTATTTTACAGTCCATTTAGGTTACCATATTCGTTGGAGACATAAGAAAAAATGGAGCAGTTGGTTCTGCTAATCCAGATTCTTGAAGCTGTTTAATACCATTATTTATGAGATCACTATTTATGAGAATGCCTGAGGAATGAGATTATTCATCAAACACATTTTTCAATTGTTTGYTATTGCTTCAGGTCTGAACAAAACATGCCTCCTGTGGAACCTTCAGTTTTGAATTGTTTCCATGCACAAATTTTGATACGATTTTTTTATTAATAGCATAACTCCAGTAGAGTTATGGTCTAAATATATTCCTGATTATGGGAGCTGCAGTATTTTAGACCAAGTACTTTGTTTGTAGTAACCTAATACTTCCACAAGTTCTGAAAGTAAAAGTGGGTCAGCATGTCCTTGTTTGTCATGATGAAATCTGGGCCCTGCTGAAGTTGTTTCCTCTGTTTAATGTCTGAGTTTTCTCTGAGCAATTCCAAGAGGCTTCTTCCAGAGTGCTGTACACAGTTTCAAAGGACATTCATGGCAAAATGAGCAGCTGCATGACAGAAGTCATCTGCAGTGCAACCATGGACAGTTGCTATTTAAAAGTTCCCTTTTTGAGAAGTTCCCTTTCCCCACTGGTTACCAGTGGTTGAGAACACCTGGTTTGAATCTATAGTTCTTTCTACCATTGCTATATTTCATCTGTCTAATTGGAAGTGCTAAGATATTTAAGAGCGTTAAGTCTCACATGTAATGTTATGGGAAGTGGTAGAGCAAATGTTCAGATTTTATTGCTGTCCTGCCCTTTCACCAGTTTTTCACCAAACACAGCAAAAGCCCAGTGGATTGTAGCCCTATTGTCTGCATTGGACTCAATCTTGAAATGCTGTAACTTGAGTCTATAGGTTGAATTCAGTGGGTTAAATACTAGCAGCTTTCTGAGTATTGATTTACACTTCTGGAAAGAGAAGGAGCCAACCTCAGTGTATGTTGCTTATACCCATTAAGAGGGTACATTCTAGTGCACAAGACATACCTGATGGTTGTTTGCCAGTGCATGCACAAATGTATTCTTTTYCTTGGCCAAGTCTGACATGGATATATAGATATCTGTGAAATGAATTAGAATATATTTCTGGCAATTCTGACAGTCTGTGCTTCTCTTCTACTGTTGTACCTCCAAAGAGTACAAACAGAATTTACAAATAGGCTTCCATTCTGTAGCCACATTCTGTGCTCTTTTTTCAGCTCTTCCTTTACTTACCTACTCCTCCATGTGGCAATTCATTGCATCACTGCAAGGAAGATTATGCTGCAATAAAAGGATATCTATTTGYAAAATTGTCTCCTGGAAATTGAAATTAGCATAGTTGTAATGTTGGGGRTTAACCATGCAGAAACTCAAAAGCAGAGACTTAGGGTTTTCAAATCTGCAGTAATTTTCTTTTCCAAGACATGATAGTCTGTCCACCTGACTGAATTTTTGTCTTTTTTTCCCCAAAGAATAATCCCATCCCGTAATGACAAAGTCACCACAGTGGAGTTCACCACGCAAGTGTAAAAAAATACCAAGTATTTAAATCCAACTTCTTTTCAGTATGGTTTAAGCTGACAAAAATCTCAACTAGAATGAAGAGATAGAAATTATGGCAAAGCAGAAGAAAAACCATGGAAATGTAATATAAGAGACTACTTCAGGCATCACAGATGTAAAACAATTGAAACACTGTATTTATGAATTATTGGAACAATGCATTCAGCAGTGTGTCCTCCTCTTCAACCAGGCCCAGACTTGCTTAGGTGGCCGTTCCCCAGATTAGCTTGGCTGTCAGGGTAGCAACTGTATTTGGCTCTCCATGGTATCAGTAGGGTGATGGATAGGAAGAGAGCATCGTTTCACATTCGTTTATGCTCGTGTACCGTTCATGTTCTCATGGCTGGAGAAAAAGAAACCTTTTGCACTGGAAAATTTTGTGCTGGAAAATTAATTCCCTTAATTGAAAGTAATGACAGTTTATAACCTGGAAGTGTTATGTTCCCAAATAAACATACACTTAGTCAAGTTTCTGCTATGGCTACATTCCTGCCCATTTCCAGACTAGTAAAAACAACAAGGGGTATTTTGACACCAGCTCACACTTGAGCAGCAGGAGAGGTGTTGTTTTTTCCTAGCTGCTTGTGGTAGCTWTTACTGTTTATTGTATGAGCTGCGGTGCCTTGGAAACCCAATCTGAAGTCGTGCCCTCTTGTTCCAGACACCCTACAGACTTAGAGWAAGAGTAAAAAACCATGGTCCTTTGACAGCTTCCAGTCTAGTTTTGACTGAATGCAATGAGTAGATAAAACAAACAAACAGGTTTGTGAAGGCAAGAGTATAAAACAGGTCCATAAATTAAAAGCAGAGGTCTCAGTTCACTGTCTTTATGACTATTTTATTTACTTTCTACATGCCATTTGGACTTTCTTGCTTCCTTAAATTTACACTTAGAGCATGGTTGTGATGCACGCTTTTTAAAGTTTTTGTCTTCTACCACAAATGTGGGGCTGTTGCATGGTGTAGCACTTTTACTTTTACAAGATTTTTCTGTTATTTGATATGAGTGATGACAAAGCTTAATGTTTCTTTTGCACTGGTATGAGATTGAGTATTCTTTCATTTAACAGAGGGTTAAAACAGTCAGGAAATTCTGTAGATGTGTGAATATTAGTTATATACTAATTAAAGAGTCTGCATTATCTTCTTTCTGTCTTGAATGGACATTTCAGACACATAAATTCATATTTCATAGAATACAATTATAATGTTGGCTATAAGTAATTGTGATTGTGAACATGTAAAGGAAGGGAAAACTAGAATCTAATTTTTACTTTTAATCTACTTTCTATAATTGTGAAGAAATATTTTGCTTGCATTCAGTGGTGTTCATCTCTTCATCTATTGTTCATACCTCTAGTATGCTCTAACTTTGAGAAAATGCAAGTTCTTGGAATTAAATGATGACATTCATATTGTGAATGAGGCTATGTTATGCCTGGAGAAAAAATAAAGACCTTGAGTTCTATTCTTTTTTACACTTAAAATCTGTTCTGAATATTTTGTTGATCTTTGAGGCAGCATAGTGTGATGGTGGTTGGATGTCGAAATGCTTTTTGCATACAGATGAACTTTTGTTCATATCCCTTTTTCTAGGAAATGAAAAATAATCGCAGTTGAAGAGGGTCCTTTATGAGTTTTCTACTAGTTTTTCTAGGGACAAGTTTTTAGATTGCGAGATTTGGGTGTTGGAGGTTTTTCACTGAGAATATGCAGCACATTTTTCTGGTTATGCTGGTTCTTCCTTGATTTTGCAATAGGGATCAGATGTATTGTTCAAGCTATCCTTTCAGTGGCCTTCAGTGTGATCAAATATTAAGCATGTCAGATCTTGAACAAGAATACTATCTTGCATAAAGGAAGGAAATGGTCTAACCAGTCAACTGTCTGGCTTGGGGAAGAGGGCTTGGGAGATCTGAGTTATGAAGGGGGTTCTTGGCAAGGTTGGGGAGTGATGGACACCAATTCCTTGGCTTTAGAACATGGTAATTCTACCGATGAGCTCTACAGATGCCTAGATCTCCATTGCTCTGTCTCAAGGGCCTTCAGGCCCATGCAGAATTCTATTTTGGGACCTGTGACTCAGAATGTAAAGCTAAATTTTTGATTAAAACCCTACTGGTTCTCCCTTCAAAAATGTTGCTTAATTGGATTAGTCAATATGTATGGAGTAGGGAGAAACTCTAAGCAGGAAATTCTTGAGATAGAAACAATTTGGATTAACTTTTTAGAAGAAATGTTCACAATGCCTAAAATGAAAAAATAGCCTGAGGGGAGGAATACAAGAATTTATAACTAAAAATGYTCCAAGGGAAGTTCTTTTGTGAAATTCCCCTCAAAATAAATATTTTTCTGATCAGCTTTGGATAGAGAGAACTCATTATTATATATCAGCAAGAATCAGTCATAGTATGAAACACAGACCACATGCACTCCCTTTATACTTTACACCATCTAAGTGCCTTTTATTCAGATTCCCCACATGAAAACTTTCCTAAAAATCCTCCTGGAAACAAAATCAATATATTACTAATTTTTATAATGAGTAGAAAAATGTACAAGAAAAGGAATATGTTTATATATATAAACATATACATGTTTATATTTTGTAATGAAATGCTGTGCACAGATTGATGGGCTAGCACTGCCTCTGGGCCAGTATGGTGTGTGCTGAATTGCAGAATGATGTCAGTTCACTTGCTCAGCTTATAACTGCTTGTTGGCACAAAACTTCTGATAAGCCAATAAWTATTTACTGCCTCCAAATGCAGCCAGTTTCATATGAGATAGCTTAACTGTTTTGCCAGGGTATTGCAGTTCCAGTATTACCTTCCCAAAATCTGRACCTCTTCTAAATGACTTGTCTAAAGTGACAGAAGTCGAATTGAAAATATATGCTCCTGGCTGTTAATTTATCTATTGCATAGCCCACCTTTCCTTCTGCACCATGAAAAAAGATGCGAATTTCCTTGTTTTCTAAAAGTGCAAAATACAGGAGAAAAGGATCATCCAATACCAAGTTAGAGACTTTTACAATAATTGTTTCTGCTCCTAATTCTAGAACATCTATAGGCAAGGATTTTTAAGTCTTTATTTCTGGATTTTAGGACTTATTCTGTTTCCYTGTACCTAATATTAACCTATATTTATTGGAAACTAGCAAAAGTCTTGTCTGTAATACAAAGGAGAGTCTGGATGGACTGGGAAGTACAAGTTAATTGTGAACATAATTGCAATTCTGGTGGATAATTGCAATTGTAAGTCAAGCAAGACAGCTCCTAACACTTGGGTCAGGTTTTTAATTCTATGATCTAAATTATTAATGAGGATATTTTCATAAGCTTTCTGCATAAAAATTGACTTCATAGCAGAGAGGTCAGCTGGTCTTGTCTTCTAGCCTTTATGATTCTCAGTGATAATCAGTACCTGTTTTCCCATAAATGTATGCTGTTTTTATGCATCCTGACATACATACCAGACAGAGGTGGTGAATTACTTACAAGCTTTATGAAGCAAAAATTAATTCTGTACGTTCTAGTTGAAAGAGTGACTTAATACCTTGGGAATCTTGAAAGCCATATTGAGTATATTATGGAAAACCCAGTTCAGACTACTTTTCACAGTGTGGCCGTGGTTAGATGAAGTGGAATAATGCATAAAGAAAACAAGTTGATCAGTACAAGAATGTATAATACAATGGTATAAATCAGTGGTGTTTCCATATCTGATAGACAGCTGCATTGAAAACATTCTATCTTGAGACTGATACCAAGTTAATATGAGGACTTGAGACAAGTAGTGAGGTGGATTAGAACTATAAAGATTTTTATAAGAGGAGAGTGAAAGGTTGAGATTATTTATGCAGAAGATGGATTGAAAATTTCTATAACCTGTCTCCTAAAGCAAGATTGAAGAGCCCATCCAGTATCATCAAATAGAATAAATTAAAAAAAAAATAAACAATAATTTTGTTTTGTACCTGAAACACAAAGAAATGATGGAATTCAAGGGCTTAAAGATGTAAATTTAAGATAGTTCAGAAAGATATTTGATACCCTTTTCAATTAGAATTTTGAACAATAAACATATGCGGTTTTAGAAAAGATAAATCACTTTAAAAAAAGCAGTGCCTGAGTCAAACATATACTTCCACTATAATGGTTTATTGCATCTTCTTGGGATGTGGCTTGGCTCATTAGCATTATGAATATTGAGTAAGAGTCAGGATATTGGACAAAATGGACAATTATTTACATTAATGGTGACAGTTTCCCTTCCTGTGGCAATCTGAATTAAGATGTTATAATTTCTCTCTGCTCCATTTGTCAAGAAAAAAAATGAATGGCAGCTCTGATTACCCTCTCTGTCCCCAGAAAGTAGAAGTCATAGTTGCCCTTCAGAGATTCAAAGGGTCAAATGTTTTGAAGGCTCTTTCATTCACACCTCRTGCTAATGTTCTCTAAGAGGTCTGGGACTACAGAAAATATCTAATTCAGTGCTTCTTTTCTGGCATTTTAGTAGTTAGATAAATGAGAGATGGTGTACTTTACAATTTCAGGGATGTTGAGCTGGAAGCACTTACTGGATGCATTTTAGTCAAGAAAACACTCATACTTTGAAAATTTTCTGCCTCTGAGTGTCTCAATTTCTGTATTGTGACAACTATTGAGAATCTTACCATGATAATATGGATAACTTAATGCATTCCTAAGAAGTTTTGTTCAAAAAAAATTTCTTAACAAGGGTGTCTTCTACTCCAATTTACAGAACAAAAAATTCCAAGCCTATAATGTAACCCTTCTTGATCAGGGCACTTGAAAGCTGAATCAGAATCTGAATTCTGAAGCTACTTTTTCTCTCCACAGTTTCAAACCTTAAATCCCATTTTTGTTAGCTGTCAAATTCACAAGCTATGACTGTGATTAGAACATCTTAAAGAGAGAATTTCTGTTCTCTGGGATTTTCTGGGGGAAAAAAGAAATAACATTCAGTTGTGGAGTTAAAGGAATAAATACTGGAATTCTCCCCCTTGCCCTTCCCCCAAAATAACACCCAAATCAATTAGAGTTAATTACAGTCTGTTAAAATCAGAGAATATAAATGTTGAAAATGTGGGTCAAGCAGGTCAAGAGCAGGTTGCTTAGTGCCATGTCCAGGTTGGTCTTGAGTTTTGATTGCTTTCTTCACAGTGARATTTATTTTCCTGATTTTTGATATCAGAATTTCCCAGGAACCAGGTGGTGCCTGTTGCGGCTTGTCCTTTCTCTGAGCAGAGATTTTGCTCCCTGATGCCACTAGGTTCTTAGGTGCTGCCATAGAGCTGCTCAAGCTGCCAGGAATTTCCCCTTTTCCCCGGTGCCTGACATAAAGATGACTCCATACAGGGTGGATCCCCTCTAGGTGCAGGTATGCACACACATTTGTGTTAAAATGTACTGTTAGCCAGTGTTTTGCTGCTCTTTGCCCCGCTAGGGACACCCCTACTAACCAGCTGCTCCTCAGTTGGATCTGGCATCCCTGTTCCCAGCCTGCAGGATAGTGCCTGTCAGTCCAGCCARTGGTCCTTGTTGTCCTCTACACCCTGTCTCGCTGTGGGAGACCATGTCACAGGCTTTGTTAAATCAAAACAAAGAGCRTACACTGCTCATCCTTCATTCACTAATCCAGTCCTGTATTCATGCTGAGCTCTCAGGTGTTCAAATATATCACATTTATTCCTGACCATTTCTTGTTCTTCATATCCTGGGTTATATTTTCTGGAGAATTTGATGTGTGACCTTCCCAGGGACTGAGGGTGATTAACCTGTAAGTAATGAGCAGAATCTGAGCTGTTTTGTTCAATGACCATGGTCAGAAGTTTGGCTTATTATCTGTTTTATTTTTCTCCTTGTCTTTCTCACTTCTTGGCTAAAAATATTGTATTAGAACAATGCAAGGAGTCTGGAATTAAAATTCTTTTAACTAAGAAAAAAAATGTTCTAACAGAAGGACAATTAATTTGAGGTTACTTGAGAGCTTCCATACAGGTAACTGTTTAAACATGGAAGGTGTAAATGCTAGTTAGAGTGTTCTCAATACASAGAAGAGAAGGAAATAAGAAGGAAATAACAAGTGTTCATAAAATATAGCATTACTTTGAGCACTCTAATAAACAGGCCATTCAGTCTTGCTAYGGTACAAATACCTTTGGTAGTAAATCTGCCAGACACTGCTATGCTGTGAGGAAGGAAAGGGGCTGAAGGACGTTCAGTTGGGCAAGGCCACAGGCAGGAGAGTTTTATAAGAACCTRCACATATCTAGAAGGCATTATGGGCTAAAATGGAGGCAGAGTGATTCACAAGTGTCTGACAGAGAATGATATAATAAAATTAAGGGAGCGTCTACTGGGAAAATGAATGATTTGTGAGATGTTAATAAGCTGTGGACGCATTCCCATGTATGTAAAGGACAGCCCATGAGCTCTGAAAACTGAATTGACTAACAAATATGAAGATTTTAGCAGTCCCATATGGCTAGGGAAATGAACGGAATGCTTTTATGAGAATCTGTGATGCTCTGAAGAGGTTCCATTGAAATTTCTGTGGAAAAGTTGCCACTGATTCCAGTCAAGTGAGATCAAAACATTAGAGCTAATACAGGGCATGTTTGTCAAGTAATTTATCCAGGAACAAAAATGGCAATGCACAAGGAATGGTCAAATCAGTGGAGGATGATAGGGAATACCTGGGGAAAATGGTATTCAGTAAGCTATTATCTGTGCATGGGAAGCTAAAGAGATGTGTTAAATGAACATTTGTTTTCCCTCATAGGAAGAGTTAATTGGTTATACTTGGAAGTGATATGGTATGGGGCTATATTATTCCATTCAGGAGAACATGCTAGGCTTATGTAGTTTGATTTTATTGGACATAAAAGACTGTTATGGTCTATACTTGGCAATGCAGCAAGTGAAAGTCCAGTTTGGCTTTCCTTGTTTACCAAGAGGTTGTTTTCTTTGTCTCACTTAGGCATTCCACTTGCGGGAGCCTCAAGTGTGCATGGAGCCCGCCTTGTTCTCTCGCAGATTGTTGCCCTTGTGCTGAAGAGGTTTCACCACACAAGGAGGGACTGGAGAGGAAGCCTGGCCAAYGTGCTGCTGCCTGTCCTCTTTGTTGCCCTGGCCATGGCYTTGTTCAGTGTGAAGCCGCTGGCTGTCGATTATCCTTCCCTCAAGCTGTCACCAAGACTTTATGGCAACGCAGAATCYTTCTTTAGGTAAAGGGCTCATCCATCATCATCAATATCCAGGGTTCTGGGACCTTTGCCCTTGAGTTCTCTAGTTTTAAAGACTTATTTTTGTTCTAGAAAGAAGGATAGGTTACTTTTTACAATAGTTACTTGGGGGGTTTTGAGGGGTTTAGTACACTTTTATAGATTATTGTGAGGGAAAGATAAAATTGGAAAATCTTTGTGTGAAGGATTTTCTGGAGGAAAGGGCAAACATTTTGGAGACGACTGAATTCAAATCAATAACAGCCATGACCATTTACAYGTAAATGAACAAGTGTATTTTAACAAGCCTTTGCATGCTTCATTTTAAAAAATTGCTTAGGTCTGAAGTTGTTTTCTCAAAACTATTCTTGGCTTTGAAAATGCCACGCGGTATTTACAAAGCCTGCTGCTCTTCTTTAGAAGAAGAAGAAATTACTTCTATAGAAATTACTCAGCCTAATTTCTATATATTGAGCTTTGAAACCAACTAGATTATTTATCTATTATTTATTTATTTATTTATTTATTTATTTTTAATGTGCAAATTCCATAGAATTAATCTGTATACAGTGCTAAGCACACATACAGGTCATTTCCTCTACTGTGCATAACAAGATGCTGTTTGAATTTATAAATTTAATATAAATTTATTTTATAAGCATAAAAACACTTTAGGAATGCCAGCTGCCAGGAGTGCATGATCATAAGGAGAGGGATGCCCATGGGTAGATGTTGAGATTTGTTTAGCCATAGTTGTAATGGATTTTCTTCACATGTTTACACGCTCAAATAGAGTTTTTGAAACAAGATTATTTTGGTGTGTTTCCTATGCATAGATTTTAATTTCTTGGGAAATACATAGGACCTTGAGACTAAAGGTTAATAGAGCTAGACATATTAACATGTCTTTATTTCTTTTTTTTTTTCTTTCCTCTTCACTCYTTATACCCCTTATGGCCCTCTTTGAACAGCACTGAAGATCATAACCTAGGAAAACTTTCTCAGATTCTACTGGGACATTTCTCTGATTGGGACCACACATGCATGCATTCCCAACATGGGTAATTGTAACTAGTGTATCTATTTCCTTAATTKAAATATTGAACATTTAAATTTTTTTCTCTCTGTGTAATGGATTACCATAGGGTTTTTTTGGCAGCATAGAGTTAGTGACAAATTGGTTTTGATATAGGAGCTGGCATACAGGTGAAGAACAAAGTAGGCTTTCCTGTTAAAGGATCCATACAGCTTAAAAGTCAGTGGCAGTTTTCTGATWGATTTCAGGATGATTTTGATCAAGCCTGGTGTCCATATGAAGGATGAATAGACAATAACGAAAATATTTGTTAGGAAGCATTCTAGATTTCCAAATTCAGGAATGCAGTGGTGGCTATGCTTTAATAATTGCTGCAAATATGGGGCATGAAGCTCATTTGATGCCTWTATAAATATTTCTCATAAATCAACYTGATAAAAATGAGTAAAATTTGTATCAYRCTAGACACAGCTGCTAAGAAGGTGTTCAGCATGCCAAATCTGCTCATTACTCTCTGGATTTCTTCTCTTAAGTGACATATTACTTTCATTTGCTATTTATAATTTTATAATGTTATTCCCATTAGAAAAGATAATTCATGCTGGCAGATGGAATCTATGTCACCTCAGGATTCATGCAGATGCGTGTCTGAACAGAAGGTATRTAATTTTTTATTTACTTCTATATGTAAAAAATTTGTGTGTGCATATTACTTCTAATTMTTTAGCTACTGTTTTTGAATGGCTGGTGAAAGTGATGAGGAAATAAATCCTCACAGGTCTCACTTTTTTATGATTGGAGATTTACTTCTGTTTMACGTAATGAAATTGTACACAATTTTCTTGTTTATGTATATGAACAGATATGTGCACTAGGAATGGCTATAGATTGATCTGAAATAACGGAATCATTATTTTCATGATTCTGAACTGTTTTCAGCAGATGCAATTTACTTTAAATGTTACAGGACTCCGATTAAGAAAAACTGCCATGTAAAACAAGGTTAAAACATAACACKTCCAATAACATCTGGAAGACTACCTACTTTCTAGGGGGAGAGCAGGTGAACCCAGCTGGTAGAACCCACCAGGGAATTTGCACATGAATGAGATTTAATTGCTAGAGTTTGCTTTTGGTTTGGATTTTGGCTTTCAAAATACAGCAGGCTTCAATAAATGATAGATTTTGAAAAGCATAATGAATTTCTGACCTTCTTAACTAATGATTTTTTCCTGCTGACTTGCTCTGAGTTGAGTAATAAACAGAAATATGAAACTCTGTCTGAGGTGATRAATGTATTTCCCCAAAAGGGAATAGCCTACAAAAAAGTTTTTTTGTTTATAAAGATGTAATTATTTAGAGTGGCATATGAAATATAACAATGCAGTTTTGGGAAAAATGGAAGGAAGAAACTTGTTTTTTACTTTTCTGGACAAGGAATAAGTTTGCCTCTAATACTAAGAGACTTAAAACACAAGAGCTGAATAAAATACAAATGGGAGCTTTGACAGGGAGAGGTCTATTAACCATGGAAACTGAAAGGAGAGAAGTCACTTGACAGTGGAGGCAGAACTTCTATCTGTGAGCTATGTAAGAGCAATCTTTGAGAGTGAATTTTTATTTTCTGTAGGGTTCAGATGTCAAATAAACATTAAAAWTTTTCAGTTGATTGGCATAAAGTAATTTGTAAAGCTTCTGAGATAATTGAGTCTAAWATCTGTCACCTTCACATTGGTTGTGAGAATGTCCCACTGAATCATTCATTAGAAGACATCTTCCTTTATTCCTCTCTGCAGCTCATCAATGAAAATTTTAGAAGCTTATAACATTAATTAGAATTTTTCTTTCATCTCATATTTATCTGGCGCCTATTTTGTGTTTCTTCTCAGGAAAAAAATTCAAAAAGGAGTCTTGCCTTTTTCATTGCTGTAAACATTCCTAAACTTATTTACAAGTTTTGATGTTTTCAAAACAAACTGACTGACAGGGMTGCAAGAGAAATCAAAGGGATTTCTAACATGTAGGTGGCACAATCATTTGAGTYGCCTTATAAACATAAAACTATTCATGATTTATTGAAAATATGTTAAAGCTGAGAAACGCAAATCCGGTTAAAAAGAAATGCTGTAAAATCTACATAAAAATCCAAAAATAAGGCTAAATGCAGTGACACTGTTTTTAAAAAGTGCTTTAATCATTTTATGTATACTTCTTTTCAGATGTGCCCAAGTTTCAATATCTCTGCGCCCTTCATGAAGAATAAAAAAGGACATATTTTGTATAATCTTTCAGGGTTCCCTGTGGAAGAATATTTAGTGAGGTATTCCAACAAAACAAGGTAACCTTAAAATGTCTAGCCTTTGTTTACCCTYTGTGTATAAACCCCACAGACCTTCCTGATCCAAAGCATAGACATTTGTCATGGAGGATATAAARGGTCATTGTCTTTATCTGGTGATTTTTATCAAGGTGTAGATTTAGGCTGCTGYTCAAGGTAACATGAAAGACCCTCAATGGCCACATCGCAGAACTTCCTCCAGCAGCTGCATGATGATTACCTCTAGACATACTCTAGAGTTTCTTCCACATAATGGGTTATTTCAGTGTCTCAGAGATGCATATCTAAATCAGGTGAACAATACAATTTCCGTTCTTCAGCAACACAATCAAATAGAGGTGGATATGCTCCAATTAATACTTTGAAGTAAAAAGGGCTGGTATGCCCCTGGCAATATTTCATATTCTGTGATATCAGCAACAGAGGTATTTTGAAGTTTACTTATGTGTCTTTACAACTCAACCACTGCTGGTAATGTAAGTGGAAATATTAGGCCATGTATGATTTTATTGAGGAGAAGAGTTAGCCATTTATGTATTAAAGGAAGGTGCATTTGATTTGATGTAAATAGAGGTAACCAYCTTTGGATGAAAGAGTTGAGATAGTGTACAAATGGTTTAGGAAGAAATAAAGCTGTTTAAGATGCTTCTGGAAGTCAGTAATACCTCACTTCCTCACAACCCTTCCTGCTGTTTGAAGATTTCAGCTTTTAGAAAGAAAAAWTTCCTATCTAAGGGGATTTTCCTTTGCTGGAAAAAAAAAGCCAATAATATTCACCTGATTAAAAACTACATTGTCCCCCTCCTTTTGCACAAGGAAGGAGTTTGTGAGGGGTGAAGTTTTACTTTCAGTTGAAAAATAAAGCATTAKTGTAGCTATCTCAACTTTACCCTTGCAAGAAAACTGCAAAGCTTGAGGCAGATAACTTTTTGTTAATTTCTACTACCAGATATGGTGGTTGGTCTTTTGGAGGGATGAAAGCATTTGAACTTCAAGATRAAAAATTGAATAACACCAAATATCAGCCTTTGGCTAAGGTAAGAGTTGCATGTATGTGTCCACATCTGTGTGTATATGTTGATTACTTTTTCAGGCTTCAGACATCACAGCATTTAGCAAATAATGAAGAATTACATGACTCCTTACTCTTGAATAACTGGGAAAAATCCTCTGTCTCTTCTAGCCTAAATCTCTGTTTATAATCTTTGAAGTATTCTCTTGTGTTTGAGAAACAGTTTTAAATGAGTTAAATTATATACCTTTCTTTTTTTCCCCCACTGAACTCATTTTAGAATTTAAGTTTAAAACTTGTTTTTAGATAGTCAGYCAAATAATATTTTTTGTTTGTTTTCTACAAAAAGCCAGTGTCAGAATTGGCAAAGTGCATTGAAATCACAGAAATGGGTTGCTATTRATGCTTTTTCATGCCTACAAGGGAYRCTTTACTTTGCTTCATTTCTCTCATCACCCTCCCCATAAGAGTAAAAACATCTTCTAGAAGCAGCTTCTTCTGCATAACAAATATACCATTCTTTTCTCAAAAGAACCTTTCTAAAATGTTCCAAGGGAAATAAARTCCCTTGCATTGGTAAGTGCTTGTTAGCCTAAAGGTGTCATCCCAAGTTTTCACTCTGGAGATACCATACCTCTCCACTGCATATCAAAAGGCCCCAAGRAAAAGCCCTTTATTTCAGTTGTGTTTAGAGTAATCCTTCTTCTTTGATTTTTTGGGATCCATTCAATTGTATTGCAAGCAGRGGAACAGCAGTCTTGCACAAGTATTGATGCATATCAGTGAGAGGTCTCTGKTTTTTTAATTTGAGGCAAACAAGATTTGTTAAGAGGAAGCTGTGCATTTTCCAGATTACAGATTAGGATATGAAAGAAAGATGCTTCTGCCTTTAAATTTTTTTAAATGTAAATATAGATATTATTTGGACATATAAAAAGAAAGAAAACAAGGAACAGCATAAATAAGCTCCATCCCAAACTCCATGTTGAGGCAGTGTTAGAAAAAAATACAGATTTTCTCCAGACCAATGTAATTTCATGCTTAGTTTTGCATGAAATCACTTCCTGTTTCTAATACCTTTTCTATATAATTTGTTAGCAATCTCTCTATTTTATATAGAAATCTGAGCATGTATAGATTTTTACTTTGGTCATTTGTAATTTCTCTTCTGGTCACGTATATTTTATAGCTTTAAACTCAATTTCTGTCATTCTATAATGGGAAACCTGAAAGTTTTTAGGAAGATTTTTTTCTGGCTTCCATTTTTTCCTATGTATCTTTAGTAGTTGTAGACTTGTTTTGACATTCTTGTGCTGTGTTTTTTGTCATGTCCTTGTTTTTAGTGTATTTGGTATAGAGCTCCACTGCCGTCAGGACAGGGGTAAATGATAGTTAAATTCCTAGTAAGTAAGCTTCATATTTCGTAGGACCCAAAGCAAATAAAGGAGTAAGTTTATAAAGGATACTGTGTTACCTAAAACATCTTCTGGAAAAAGTCTTTCAAGTGATGCAATGTCAAGTTATTGCATTAGCCTTTTAGTAACTAATAACCAGATTTTTACTTTGACCTTTCAGGTTTGTTTGTAAGACAGTGAATGTACCATTTACACAGCCTGGTATGAAAGAAAATGAGAAATTTGCATTTGAAGACAATTACTGTATGATTCACTTCACTTTAAAAAGTTTCTGAATCTTGATCCCTTCTTCTTCAGTACTTGAAAAGCCAACAATTTTTCTTGTTCAAATTAAAAATATTMTTTATTAATATAAATATAATTTATTTAGTAACTCTTTTACTGCACCTAATCATACTGTGCAGTTTAAACTACTTACATAGTATATGCATACACACAAAGAATGTGTATATGTGCACACAAGAGTGATACTCTATCTACAACATGACAAATATAGGTGATTAAAAACACTGATTATTGATAATCTGTGCTAGGTAGCAAAAGCACAGTTTCTCAAATATTTTGTGTTGTTCAYGACTATATATTCTCTGGCTTGCTTCAGTAATATGGCCAAAAAGTTGTTCCACCATAGCWTCATAGTTGCTGGCTTTTATATCATAATGAAATACAGCAAAAACATTGGTAATTTTAACTACTGCTGAAAGGCAGATTGTACAGTTCACATGTCATTTGGAAGGGTACATTTTTCTAATCCCAAAGGTTGGGACTTAAGGCTTTACAGTACAGTAATTGTATAAGTGTCCAGAGGAAAAAACTTACATCTTTCTAGTTTAATATCAACATGAATCTGGTCCWGAAATGCTTAGGGACTTCTCTGCTCCTGATCATTCTTTTTTCTTGATAGGCCATATGTTAGCTAAAATGTCAGTCTAGCTTTATTCTGGAATATTAGTGGTGAGTAAAAGATTATATAATAATGTAAAACATGTCTTGACAGACTTCAATCCAATGTGGTGAGGCGTTGCTTTCTTACCTTGGGAAAGATTTTTCCTAACTATGGATAGAATATAAAGTAAAAAAAAAATAATTATGTTGATGTATATAGTTTTTTTTCCCTCAGCTCTTTTCTGCCTTCTGTAAATAATTACCTGTGTGGCACAGAGTAAATATGAAAGATGTTTCAGCTGGAGCTAATACATTTCCTTTTTTATATTTTACCTTTGCCAACAGTTTTGAATAAAAAACCAAGTCTTTAGAAAAAGGGCCTTAAATATACCTTCTGATGAAGTAAACAACCTTAAATGTCTCTTTTTCCAGTTTATAATAAATTAAATATCCATCTTCAATTTGGYTATTTCCTCATGGTTTGATGCAGTTTCATAATGCAGCTTGGAGGATAATTCTAATTAACAWGTTGGATATTGAAATATATTGTTAAACACAATGCTCTATTGTGGTATTCATCTGAATACTGATTGTGTTACTATATTTAAAAGGTGTTCTCTGAACATCTGTGACCTTTCACCTGCCTGAATTAAAMGAGGATGTATTGTCAGAATTCTGCTTTGTTGTATTTTTAATTGCCTTTTTTTCCCCCAATACAACAGACACAATTGCAGTGGAGTTTCATTATGTATGCATGCAAAACTTTCTATTCTGCAAAAAATTTTCAAAAAAGGATAAAATTAGAGATGGGCATGTGGGCTGTGAAAAAGACAGGTTAGCCTTGATACTTGTTTCTGTCTTTTTGCCCTGGTTGCTATTTGCCCAGAAGGTCCTGCAGTGCAAAGATTTTCAGTTTTCCTCAGAAATCTTAGGTTCTCTTTCACTAAATTTTGCTAAATACTGCTGTTGCTGATTAATGAGTGGGAGATCTAGTTTGTGTAATAATTTGTGGAAACTGAACTGAAGGAGGAGAAAAAAGGAATTTCSTGACTTTGCAAAGAGGGGAAGATGTTAGGGTTTTCTCTTTTTTCATTTCTTTAAATGTTTAGAGTTTGAGACATTTGAGTGCCATTACATGACACACGGAAGACATCTAGGGGATCAGGCCTGGCTAATATGGATTTATGAAGGGCAGGTCCTGCTTAAGCAGCCTGACCTTYTATGACAAAGTGATCTGCTTACCAGRTGAGGRAAAGGCTGTGGATGTTGTCTGTCCAGACTTTGGTAAAGCATTTGACACTGTCTCCTACWGCATGCTCCTTGAAAAACTGKCTTCTTGTGGCTTGGATGGCTGACTCTTTGATGGGTGAAAAACTGACTGTATGGCTGGGCAAGAGAATTTGTTTAGTCTCAAGAAMAAGAAACTCAGCAAGGACCTCGTTCCTCTCTATGGCTCCCAGGCTGTAGTGAGGTGGTGRCTGGTCTCTTCTGCTGTGCCTGCAGAAGGGACAAGAGGAAATTGTCTTGAGCTGAAACAGGCRAGGTTCAGATTGGATATTAGATAAAAATTTCACTGTAAGTGGGGGATCAAGAACTGGTATAGTTTTCCCAGGGAGYTGGTGGAGTCATCCCTGGAGGTATTTAAGAAGTGTTTGGATCTGATGATGGGYGATGTGTTTTAGTGTTCTAGCAGTTACAGTGGTAGTGCTGARTTTGTGGTTGGACTTGAWGATGTTAAAGGTCTCTTCCAACCTTGATAATTCAGTGATGTTGTTGAGATTTCAAGCWGTTGTCAGTACCACATAAAGAAGAGTAGAAAATGTGAAAGGTAATGCATAAAATTACTAACAGAGCTTGTGGCAAAGAAGATGAGAAGAGAGGATGAGAGGCAGAGAAGAAATGACAGGGACCTCAGAGTAGTTCTTGGAATCACGATCTAGGATAGATGGGAGGGGATAAAATGGAGAGTCAGAGTATTGTAAACCTCACCTTACAAAAATGTGGGCATCCAAACAAGTCGGTAGTCAGGAGAACTAAACAGAAGAAAATAATTATTAAGAARGGGAAACATAACTGAAGATCAGGAAGCCTGCACTGGGAAATATAGAGGAKAATGTGTCAGAAAAACCAGTCAAAGTCTATAACTAGGGTCCAAGTAAGGTTTGTAGTTGGATAGTATACGAAAAAAGAAAAAAAAAAACAACGCAGAGTTATCTACAAATAAACTAGAACAGCATCAAAGGAATGATAAGAGACTCTTTAGGGAAGTTTCTAAGATGTAACTGTATATATGGATGATAATTCTAAAAATAATCTAAGAAAACTGAAATCTTAGAAGAGGTGTGTTAAGGCAATAAAGGTGTTCACTTTTCATGATGGTTCAGAATACAGATAGACAGTGAGAATTGCCCTACCTAGGATGTACAAAATGCAGAGTACAAACAGCTGATATCAAAGAGGGAAAGGTTAGGAGTGTTTCAACTGTTTAAAAAAAAAGAGAAGAAAGGGTGATATGATGTGAGAAATGGATAGTAATCAGATGGTTTTAAATGTCACTGAAACTGAAAATAAAAATACATAATAATTTGACCTAGTTTTCAGTATGGACAATACAGATTCAAAGGCACTATGATTAACAGTAACAAGTGTTCAGGATCAATCTCTGACTGCAGAGGAAACTCAAACAYCAGTAATATTTGGTTTTGGGACATAGCAAGCTCTCAGCAATGGTTTTAGGAAGTGGAAGTGTGGATTAAGAGTGTTTTATCAAGTCAGGGTGAATCTACATGATCTGAAGATAAAGTATGTGTTACAACAGAATTGTTTCCCTGTGTTCCTCAGAGAGRCTGGCTTGCCTTGTCTGCTTTAAAGTTTGTCTGCATCAATTTTTTCTGTGTTCAACAAGCCACTGATGCTTGTTGAAGGTGGAGACAGTTTTGTCTAGGGAACAGCTTCATACCTTGTATACAGTGCTTCCTTCATTCTTTCTTTTCCCTTCTTTCTAGAATATTCTTTTCCTTGGTATTTTATGCTGTGTGCCAAATGCAGGTATTATTTAAAGTCTCTTTGGAATTTAAACATTTCTTCCAATTTCAGCGTTAGTTTTTTGTATTTTTGATCAAACTGGCAGGTGTTATTTTCACATTGTTCTCYCTCTATTTGCTCAACCATGTGTGTAAAGGAAGRGGRACACAGAGTTCCACTAAATCAGAGAATCTCAGTTTAGTGATAAACATGTGTGTACAGCTCCAACAATAGAGAACTGCTGCATGCTGTTGAAAGACCTATGYAAATCAACTGGTTCTGTTCTGCCTGTTTTTTTCTATAAATAAATGTCATAACAGAAGAATTAGATACCCTTCATGCAATTCTTAAAGGTATGTAAGATTTCAGATCAGCATCCAGATTAAATTAATTTTTGATTGATGWTTTCCATTCTTTCTTCCAGGTGTGGTATAACCAAAAAGGTTTCCACTCACTGCCATCCTACTTAAATGAACTCAATAACTTCATTCTGTGGCTGAATTTACCTTCTAATGTGGATTGGAGACAGTATGGTAATAAGTCTTTCTTTGTATTTATTCATATATTTTGGAAAGTAGTTTTTAAATAAACTAATAAATACAGGTATGAAATTTTTTCAGTTTAACATAGAATTTCAGAGTCCCATTTCTCTGGAGGACTGAAAAGTGAAAATTTYAATTACACAGAAAGTTTGTGTGGAGAATATAGCACACAGTAGATAAAATTTGAATTTAAATCTCAACATGCCACATGAATTCCTTAGAAAGGCATTCCTGTGGAATAAGGAAGTGTAAATTGGTTTGGGATGTTATTCCCTCTGAAACTACTTCTAGGGCTTACTTAAATGGGATGGCTAAGGTACAATAGACTTTGATTTATAACTTCTTTGGCACTTTACTATATCTCCTTATRTAAATATCTTGAGCAAATCCAGATTAACCTGTAAATTTACACAGCAATGTGATGTTTCATGGCATCCTGCTGCTCTAGGAACAGGAAAGGCTGTTATATCTTATTATTGTAC
Organism: Alauda arvensis; assembly: GCA_902810485.1. Classification (NCBI taxonomy): domain Eukaryota; kingdom Metazoa; phylum Chordata; class Aves; order Passeriformes; family Alaudidae; genus Alauda; species Alauda arvensis. The sequence goes on from CADDXX010000060.1 coordinate 170,912, forward strand.
AAAACAAAAGAGCAATTAATATATCTGACATCTGAATTCTCTGATTCAGATAGCCCTGAACTTTATAAAAATTTGTTAAAGTAAAAATTTTATGAACTGAAATAAAAAAAAAGACTGCAGCCAAAGACTCAGCTGTTTACACAGATGAACTTTTAGGATGTGGAAATCTARTCTGAAATCTGGGCTTGATTAACTTCAGAAGTTCAGGTTAACTTCTATTCGTTCCAGTTCCTTTCATTCTTAAGATTCTGCCAAATTGGAATTTGGTTTAGAGAAATTAAAAAAGAGCTTAAGACCAATTTTTAAGAGTTCTTGTAAAATTAGGATAGCTGTCTGTCTGTTTTCATTATAAAAACACTTAAAATAATTAAGATTTCAAGTGTTTTTACAATGAAAAAACAAGAATAAATCAGTGAAAATGGGATTCTCAAGAAGGAATCCTGAGAATCTAAAAATAGAAACTTTCTAGAATGTCCAAGAAAAAAAGGTAATGACTTGCTTTCAATATGACTGGGGTTTTATTTTTCTAAATGAATKATGAGAATGGATCAAAGGTAATGTGTTTACACAGAAAATTTGAATGAAATGATTTTGAATGAAATGAAATCAGATATTTTATTGAGAATTTTTAATAGAAATCAATTTTTAATCAACTTTCCCTACACTTCATGAGTTGTACTGATGCTAGCTTTTTTTCTGTACCATTAGATATCCCATTCCAGAACTTAAATGTTTGTGTACCCTTACGTTTATATCTATCATGGAGAATCAGGACTTGCTGTCCTGCTTACACTCAGTGACAATGATAGCTATCCCAAAGATTGTGGGAATGATGGTTTTTTTTTGATATTGCATGACACAGAAACACAGCAAGCACAACATTGCTTAAGAAATACTTCAAGTCTTGTACTGACATCTGTTCAAGTATGGCCCCATAGTATAATCTTGAGGCAGAATATTTTAGCTGCTTGCAGAACTAGAGCTTTAGAACTAGAAAGTAATTTATTTATGTCTTCATCTATTGGAGAAGTGCAATAAAGATGGACTGATCATGTTCTTGAGGCACAATGCAGAGAGAACTGTCACAGAAATCTTGGGGTGAGAGGTCAAGTTACCTACCTAGATATCTGTATGTATGTATTTCTTTGTGTACTCATATTTGTGTMTGTGTGTGTGCACACATGAACATGTGTGTATTTTTTTGGAGATCAATASATATGTATATTTTATTTCTAAAAAACTCTGCAGTTTTCCAGCGCTATATGGGTCACTTGAACTCAGTTCACCTCAACTTTTAAGCTTTTTAAGTAATTTAAAAATGCTGTTCTAAGAAGGAAGAACTACTCTTTTGTTATTCAGATTGTTTTATGYAGTCCTGTAAGTAAGCAGTCAGGAGTCATACTGTGTTCCAGCACTGGAATCTGTTATTTTTGATTTTTTTTTTTTCTTCATCCAAACTCTGTTTATTGGCAGGGTCAGTTGTAGAATACTGTTGGAAATTGCTGTGAGGAAACTTGTTAAGATGTTGCAGAAACGCAGCTTTGTAGTTCTGCCTTGCATTAATGACAMGTTACTTCACAGACAACTTTTTTCCTGTCAACAGAATTGGCGCTTCTGTATTACTTTTAAGTGATATAAAAAACAATTTGGCCCTTTAAAAGGGTCTGTAAAGATGAAGTCTTTTCTTCTTTCACAAAAAAAAAAAAAAAAAAAAAAAAAAAAAAAAAAAAACTAAAAAAAAAAAAAAAAAAAAAAAAAAAAAAATTGCTTTACAGGAAGAAGCTTACTACAATACAGTAGAGCATTGCCATGGAGCAAACACAATAGCAACAGCTGTGATAGTGAAACAACCTAGAGGGAGATAACCAGGATCAACAACTTGTTTAAGTGCTCATACAAAAACCTTTCACTTTGCAGTTATATCCTATGTGTATTTCTTGAACATGAACCCAGTTGGAGTTCTCCCAAAATCTTTGGAGGAGGGAAGAGTCATTACAGACCACATACTGAGTTCTGCCCACAAGGGGACAGATCCAGCAACTTTTGGTGGAGACCAGTAGCACCTGCTCCAAGTTTGTGAGAGGTTTTGATAATAAGGAGCTGAGCAGGAGGCTAATTGCTTTTGTCTAAAGTCTTTTCTGCAGTCATGAGGACACAGGAAATATAGACTTAYGATTTGGTACAGAAGTTTGAAGAAAAAATTTTTGCCCAAGAGTACAGAGAACATATGTTGCCTTGCACTGGTTTATATCCCTAGGGATTTGTATCTGTTCAAAAACCTTTGAAAAAATTGATTATTGCTTTYTGTTGTGCCAATCCAAATTACTGAATCTACAGCATGCAGCAGCAGGAAATTATTTTGTGGTTAAAAATCTGTCCTTTTTGCTATTGTATAATCTGATGTTCAAATACTTTCTTTTCAAGTAGAGAGATATCTCCTTGTCCCTGCCTCTGAACAATTTGGGATTATTGGTAAATTTCTCTGTGAGGATGCTTGGAATGTTACAATGTTTTTTTYTTGTAATTTTCATGTAAAGAGTGGTGTGTCTTTTGAAGAAAATGTGTATGCCCAGCTGGAGGTGCAGGCAACTAGATGGAGCAACAGAATTTGGCCAATCAGTTTATGTCAGTTAATTGTAGTTAATGGATTAGATGTCTTTTTGGAACAGCAGTTCAGTAATACTTCTTGTATAAAAATGTCATTTTTCTCTATCATACAGTGGTGGATATCCACCCCTGCCTTCATCGTCATGTAAGTCTGTGATCCCACTGTGGGAAAAAGTCATCTGTCTCAACCATGGATGAAATAAAATGCATTCTGTTTTCTAGTGGGTTATAAAATCAGTGGCAGATGATGAAAATGAACATGTTAATAAATGAATTAAAAAAAGATTAGTAGGACATTTCAACAAAGACAGTAAGATGTGCTGGATTTTTRTCAAAACCCTTCACCTCTGACTGGTATTCAAATTTATATGAATGATGTTTTCTAATCTCTTTCTGAAATGCTACATTCTTACAACAAAGTAATGCACCTGTGAGCAAATAAAACTGCAATAATGAAGAAAGAGGAATAAGMAACTGAAAGGCAATATTTTTTGCTTAAGTTTATTACAGAAATTTTGATCAAGTAAAAATCTTATTTTTCACACCTAATTGTACAACATTGAGTCAGAATGTGTTTATCATGCTGGAGTATAGGAAAAGGATTATCATCTCCCTCTTAGGGCAAGGCAATATAAAGAAAGGAGGRGTGGTTGTCAACTATAATGATGTCTGCTAAGCAGAGTGGTCAAAAAAAGCTCTTACATCATTTTTGAAAGAACAAAACTGTCTCAATATAGAAGGGCCTTTTGTGATGCAGCTGCCCCAGCTTAGGATTCCTATTGAAGTCATTGATTTAAAAAAAAACCACTTTCATACTAGGATTCATTGTACATTTTCATGTAGCATCTTCATCTATTTCAGATTCAATTCTTCAAAAGAGCAGAAGAGATCAAGGGAGTAATTTTCAGCTGAATTTTGGTGGAAAGTGGCTGTATAGTTTCCTGAATGCTTTGCAAATTATAACTTTAAACCTTATTACAAAGGAAACTGTGAAATRGCCTTTGGGTGGAATCTTCTTAACCATGTCCAGTTAGTGGGGGGAACTAAAATAGAAACYATTAGTGATGGTGCTGCCTGTGAAATTCTCCATAAAATATAAATTGAAATTTTCAGTTAATAGTAATGTCTCATTTTATATATAGAATTACTGTCACAAATATATATATCCATTTTTCTTATCCATAGTATTTTATTTAGTCTGAAATAAAATGTCTGGAATAAAGAAAGCGGGATTGGTCTTCTATTCAAGTTTGCCACAATAATGGTATTTAGGAACAGTAGATACAAAATAGATCTAAACTGATCTATGTGTGCAAGACTCAGCTTGACATAAGAGACAGTTTACAAAAAAGTGCCCACAAAATACACCTAAGGACAGCTCTGACTAATCTAYGGTGGTGGCATACAAGGTTGAAGACCTTTAAGACTTTTTGATCTAGATTTCTCTAACTGAGAATCTTTCCTCTTTTTTATTGAAAAACTACAAGTTCTGAAGTGTTTTTATGTGGAAAGCTGCACCCAGGTGGGATGGACTGGACTACCAATGTCTTCTGTTCTTTATCATGTACAGGATAGAAACATCCAACACTCTAAAGTTATGCCAAATTGTGCATGCCTTTATTTTCTGACAGCWGGTCAGCTGGTTTAGATGTGAGATTAAAAATCTAGAGCACTTTCTCATGAAGGCACAGATTGCAGACTGTTAATAAGGTGTTGGTATAGGGAGTTGTGCAGCTCCTGAATGGCAACAGGGCAGGATGCAGAATGTTCACAGAAAATTTGTCTAATGTGGACGTGTTTTTCCTTTCCAGAACAGAAAAGTATAGTATTTTATTGTAGGGAACGTTGCAATCCTTCTAATATTTTATGAACAATTTATTTCACTAGGTTAKGAATGTCTTTTTAACAAATTAGAATCTAAAATTTGTTTAATCAAGAACAATGTAAGGAAAGAAGTAGGATTGTTCCACCYGGAAGGGAGAATACAAAAGGGAAATCATAGAGAAGCAGAAGAGGGTACAATGAACAGTTTACTGCCTCTTCTACTATTAAGTACACAGCATTGGGGCTCTAAGTATCATTTTCAAATTAAATACACTCTCCTGTCTAGGCCCCAGCTGTGCTACTCCTGAAATTTRTAGTTGAACTATAAAGCTCTGACTACTTACTACCTCTTTTTTTTCCATAGTAGTGTGGCTTGCAGGACTGGTAAAAATGCCCTTGTTCCCAGCTGTATAAAGCAAAGTCTTTCGTTGAGCARTACAAGAGATGACAACTGAGCCTTTTAAATTAATGAAAGACAAAAATAAGGAAAAAAAAAGATGCACTGAAAACATAGTTAATTTTAGGCAAAACAACGGAGAAAAGAAAAAAAAATACAAGCTTCATAGTTGAAAAAAAAAGCTGAGAAAGTTTATTGCAAAATAACTGGCTGCTTGTGCTCTCTGTTGGGATTAACATCTGGGTTCATTCCTTTTCAGAACTATACATGCATAAATATATCAACTWGCATGCATACAGAGATGTTCCTTTCTTTGAGATGCCCTCCTCTTCCCTCTGCTCCAGCAAGGGAAATCATGCCTCTCATTTTGGAAACCCTTCATTTTTGTATTAAAAAAGGTTAAAAGGTCTAAGAAAGTATTTTGTAATGCTGTTCTGGTTCTCTCTGAATAAAGCATTAAAGTATGGGATTCTCTATGGCCACAGTTTTTCCCATTCCTGAATTGTTTTTGCATGGTTTTGGAAAGATTGGAATGGATGACTGCAACAATTTTTCAACTCAGACTTTTTTATGGGCAAAGTCACCACTGTAAAAAATAATGAGAGCAACTGCATGCTGAGAACATAGACAAAGGATGTTTTAGGACAATAAAGAAATTTTTTGTTGTGATTAAGCCAGGAGAATATAATGGCAATCTGTAGATGTGGAAGAAATAATTTTTATACTGAGAAAATTTATGAAAAAGAGCAGACAGAGTTAGTGCTGAATCATGTCATATTTGGTCTTATTGCCTGGCTAACTTCTCCCTTGTGAATTCTGATGTGGTAAAGTTTGCCCTGAGGGCTGTTCACAAAGGGCTTGCAAGTACAGTCCTTAAAAAAATCCTTGCATAAACACCAGAAGCATCTGTTTAATAGGAGCTTTATAATTTAGAACTTCTTAGTTTATCTGTCATTTACAGTTTTTAAGTCCTCAAAGATGGCAGATAATTTTCAACTTAATAAGCCTCATTATAGCAGCTTTGCACAGTAAAAAGAGATATAAAGGCAAGAAAGTATCAATAAGTACGTTTTATGTTGTGTTAACAGCCCTATTGGGACAGAGATATTGGGGCAGTGTGAAAAAAAAGATGGTCTGGGTTGTTAGAAGAAATTTAGGAAGGGATAGGTAATAGAAATACATGGAAGGGTTTTTAAAATYAACATATATATATGAAATAGCAAATACCATATATTAATTCTGTTGGTTTGTTCTGGTATTTGAATAGAATTTATTTCTTGAGTTCAAGGGAACTTTTTTCTCTATGAATTACAGGCCAGTTTGCTGGCTTTGTATAAATTAATCATCTATTTTTTGACAATGGGGTGAAGAAATCATCWTAGTAAAATAGTAACAAATTCAGAGCTTGTCGTGCTCCAGACTAATCGAAAAAACTTAAAATGCCAAATGAGAGGCAAGTATTACATCTAATGCAGTGATAAAATTTTGAATTCTAAGCACAACTGAACCTTGTTTAGCACAGTCATACTTTTTTYACTTGTAATCCCCAACCTTGTGAAATTTAATTTCAGTAGTGAGTGYAAATTAAAAGAAAATGTAATCCTTTGTTTCATCTACATGGTATAAATTGAAGTTGACTATCAAAAATATTTGTTACTTTTAAGAAGTGTGGTTAGCTTTTGTGACTCTTCCATAGAAGGAAATTAATTCAGTGTAATTTGCTTTTTTGATTGGCATTGCATGATACAATACTACAAGGTGCATTATGCTATTTAATGCCATGGGGTTTCATTTTCCCCTACAATTATCTCTTTTTCACAGTTTCCCTTTATTCTGTACTAGAAAGTTAAAGCAGTGCACTTCTGTGTATGGAATCCAAATCAACTGCTGTAGACTTTTGTTTAATACCAGTGCAGTGATCTGAAAGTTTTGTTAGTTCCCCCCTGAGGGGAGAGCTAACTTGCTGCTGGGCAAGGAAGAGAATTTTCCTGCTCTGCTCTGCAACGGATGCGCGTTAAACATTGTATGCAGTTTTGGGTGCCACAATATAAAAAAAGGCATTCAGCTATTAGAGAGCACCCTAAGGAAGGCCACAAGGACAGTGAAGGGCTTGGAGGGGAAGCCTTATGAGAAGCAGATGAGGTCACTTGGTTTGCTCAGCCTGGAGAAGAGGAAATTGAAGAGAGACCTCATAGCAGTCTTCAGCATCCTCAYGAGGGGAAGTGGAGAGGCAGGTACTGATCCCTCACTCTTGTGACCAGTGGCAGGACTTGAGGAAATGGCCTGAGGAAGTTGACCCAGGGGAGGTTTAGGTTGGATATTATTAAAAGGTTTTTCATCCAGAGGGTGGCTGGGCACTGGAACAGGCTCCCCAGGGAAGTGGCCACAACACCAGCCTGAGAGAGTTCAAGAAGTGTTTGGKCAATGTTCTCYRGAGCGTGGTGTGTACTCTCAGGCTGTCCTGTGTAGGGTCAGGAGTTGGWYCTGATTATCCTGGTGGGTCCCTTCCAATTCTGCATGTTCTATGGTTRTTGTCTTCTAATATGCCCACTTTCATTCAAGCATTTAAAAAGCCTAGAAAAGCTTTCTGAGAACTAAACTAAACTCTTTTCTGTCATGCTATTTCTCCTTTACATAAATGGAAATTCAGTGGTTCCAGTGGGAAAAAATAATTTTCTTTGATATGCCAGTTTAGCTTCAGAACAAATAGCAGCAATTGTTTAAAAAATTAATGCTTTAAAAGAAAAACAAAGGAGAATTTTAAACAGTCCCTGAAGGCACATGACATGAAAGACTTCTACAAATAGCAAGGTATCTACTAGTGATACATCAAAATGTTATCAGTTTGAATCTTCTTTTGTTTTTCTAACTGGGTCTAAATGCGGTACACTGGGCTTCAGTGTACCGCATTTAGCTGTTATTTGAAAAATCTTTACCTTGTACAAGTTTTGTGTGCGAGCTAATAATCATCCTGTTTTTCAACTTTTTATCATGCAGTGACTTAGTGRTAGTTTAGATTACTTTGGCTGGAAGATGAGGAATGAAAAATTAAAGGGGAAAAATAAATGCATGCTTAGTCAAACTGCACCTATTACTGGAATKAAGATATTTTTTGTCTTTATACAACAGGACTTTAACAAATTCAATTAAGTGGTGCTCCACAGAGTCAATCTAAAGCTGCCAATAATTTACATCTTTTTCAAAGATAATAGAAAAATTATAATTGCTGTTAAGTTTAAGTTTGTTTCTTTGTTTTAATTTGGAACCTCATAGATTTATTTAGACACTAATCAAATAATGCTGATGTCATTTTATAAGGCCCATTCACACAGCCTCTAGCTCACTCTCCCCCAGTGGTATGTGCTAGAGAATATTAGAAGTGGTAAAACTCATGGGTTGAGATAAAGGCAGTTTAATATGTCAAAAAAGAGCCACASACACAAGCAAAGCAAAGCAAGGAATTCATTCACCCTTTCCTGTGGGCAGGAAGGAGTTGAGCCATTCCCAGGAGAGCAGGGACCCATCAAGCCTAACATTGACTTAGGAAGACAAACATCATCACTCCAAACATCCCTCCCATTCCTCACTCTTCCCCCATGTTACATGCTGAGCACAATGCCATATAGTCAGGAGTGTCCCTTTGGTCAATTTGGGTCAGCTGTCCCACACTGACCCCTCCTAACTCCCTGTGCATCCCTCCCTTCTCCTCACTTGGTGGGGTAGGGGATGGGTGAAAAATATCTCAGCTCCGAGTGCTGCTCAGGCAGAGCTAAAACATCCCTGTGTTATCAAGATTGTTTCCAGCACAAATCCAAAACACACCCCCATACCAGCTACTCTGAAGAGAATTAATTCCATCCAGCACAAAACCAGCGCAGCTGGCACATCTGCCAGGCACACCTGCAGAGATAATCACAAACAGCATCAAGTCCAGTGGAATAGCAACTTTTGCAGCAACTATGTTGGGCATCTTCATCCCCTCAGTATTTTTCTTCTTTTGCTTGAAAAGAAAAATAGCAAAAAAGACAYTGCTTTTGTTCATAAACTACCTTCCAATTTCAAAGTTAATGTTACTAGATTGCTAGGGGCTGGTTGCACCCAGAACCAAAATAAGCCTAAGAATTCAATGCCAGCTCAGGATTTTTCTTGGTCTCCCAAACTGGCCATGTTTTTAATGCATAGCTCTACAGTTTCAATCAAAGGTGTGACTTTTTTTTTTTCTTTTGTAAATTTAGCTGAACAGTTTTTCTCAAAAAAACATCTGTAATCTAAAAATTGCTGGAAGATCTAATCTGAAATCTAAACCAAGTGTATATTTTGCAGTAACAATCTACYTTACCCCAGAAGATTAGGTATATGAACAAATTCTACTTTCAGTTTTGTATKTGGTCTCTTTGGTGATGTAGATTCTGTAGCAATATCTAGCATTGTTGAACCAATTTCTGAACTTCAGAACACACAAAAGCAACCACTACTTATGTTAATTCATTGATTTTTAGTTCCAAACTCTGGAAATCACTCAATGTGAGACAGTGTTTGGTTTTGCAGATTGGTGTTTGACCTCTTTCTGTTAATTACTAAGTATTTAGCCTTTTTATTAATGTGTGTAACAAGTGTTTAATTAGCAGTGTAATACAGAACTTGAAGTACTTAATGAGATTTAATATTTTATTATTAATTTTT